>BROI01000034.1:0-248867 GCA_027923505.1 Mayamaea pseudoterrestris
AACTTCTGAGCGCCAGTTGAAGGGCCACTCATGCGGCGCCACTGGTGCACCATTGGAGCATCCAATGATCATCTGCTGGCAAACTTGTCCCATATGTTCATTTGGCGTGGTGAAACCCGCCATGGATCCAAAAAGAGTGACGGCGAGAAGGAAAATGAGGCAGTTGAAGGGCCATCTGCCAGAAGGGCCACTGGTGCATACGCAGCATCCAATGAGCACCTGCATGGAAATTTGTCATGTATGTTAATTTAGTGTGGTGAAACTGCCATGGCATCCAAGTAGTTCAGTGACGGTGAGAAGGAAAACCTTCTGAGCGCTGTAGTTGAAGGGCCATCTGTAGAAGGCGCCACTGGTGCACCATATTGAGCATCCTATATTGGGCAAACATGTCTGTA
Organism: Mayamaea pseudoterrestris; assembly: GCA_027923505.1. Taxonomy (NCBI): domain Eukaryota; phylum Bacillariophyta; class Bacillariophyceae; order Sellaphorales; family Sellaphoraceae; genus Mayamaea; species Mayamaea pseudoterrestris. The sequence continues at coordinate 396 of BROI01000034.1, forward strand.
TGTTCATTTGGTGTGGTGAAACCCCGCCATGGATCCAAGTAGTCAGTGTTGGCGAGAAGGAAAACCTTCTGAGCGCCAGTTGAAGGGCCATTGCCAGAAGGGCCACTGGTGCACCACAATGAACATCCAATGAGCACCCTGGGCCAAAAACTTGTCCCATATGTTAATTTAGTGTGGTGAAACCCCGCCATGGCATCCAAGTAGCTCAGTGTCGGCGAGAAGGAAAAACCTTCTGAGCACCAGTTGAAGGGCCATCTGCCTAGAAGGCGCCACTGGTGCACCATTGGAGCATCCAATGATCACCTGCATGGCCAAACCCTTGTCCCATATGTTCATTTAGTGTGTTGAAACCCCGCCATGGCATCCAAGTAGCTCATTGACGGTGAGAAGGAAAACCCTTCTGAGCGCCAGTTGAAGGGCCATCTGCCTAGAAGGCGCCACTGGTGCACCATTGGAGCATCCTATGAGCACCTGCATGGGCAAACCCTTGTCCTGTATGTTCATTTGGGGTGGTGAAACCCCGCCATGGCATCCAAGTAGCTCACTGACGGCGAGAAGGAAAATCCTTCTGCGCACCAGTTGAAGGGCCATCTGCCTAGAAGGCGCCACTGGTGCACCATTTTAGCATCCAATGAGCACCTGCATGTGCAAACCCTTGTCCCATATGTTCATTTGGCGTGGTGAAACCCCGCCATGGCATCCAAGTAGCTCAGTGACGGCGAGAAGGAAAAACCTTCTGAGCGCCAGTTGAAGGGCCATCTGCCTAGAAGGCGCCACTGGTGCACCATTGGAGCATCCAAAGAGCACCTGCTTGGCCAAAACCTTGTCCCGTATGTTAATTTAGTGTGGTGAGACCCCGTTATGGCATCCAAGTAGCTCAGTGACGGCGAGAAGGAAAAACCTTCTGAGCGCCAGTTGAAGGGCCATCTGCCTAGAAGGCGCCAATGGTGCACCAATGGAGCATCCAATGAGCACCTGCATGTGCAAACCCTTGTCCCATATGTTAATTGAGTGTGGTGAAACCCCGTCATGGCATCCAAGTAGCTCAGTGAAGTGGCACCTCTGCAGCGCCAGTTGAAGGGCCATCTGCCTAGAAGGCGCCACTGGTGCACCATTGGAGCATCCAATGATCACCTGCATGGCCAAACCGTTGTCCCATATGTTTATTTGGTGTGGTGAAACCCCGCCATGGCATCCAAGTAGCTCAGTGACGGCGAGAAGGAAATTCCTTCTGAGCGCCAGTTGAAGGGCCATCTGCCTAGAAGGCACCACTGGTGCACCATTGGAGCATCCAATGAGCACCTGCATGGCCAAACCCTTGTCCCATATGTTCATTTGGCGTGGTGAAACTCCGTTATGGCATCCAAGTAGCTCAGTGATGGCGAGAAGGAAAAACCTTCTGAGCGCCAGTTGAAGGGCCATCTGCCTAGAAGGCGCCAATGGTGCACCAATGGAGCATCCAATGAGCACCTGCATGGCCAAACCCTTGTCCCATATGTTAATTTAGTGTGGTGAAACCCCGCCATGGCATCCAAGTAGCTCAGTGACGGCGAGAAGGAAAAACCTTCTGAGCGCCAGTTGAAGGGCCATCTGCCTAGAAGGCGCCAATGGTGCACCAATGGAGCATCCAATGAGCACCTGCATGGCCAAACCCTTGTCCCATATGTTAATTTAGTGTGGTGAGACCCCGTTATGGCATCCAAGTAGCTCAGTGACGGCGAGAAGGAAAAACCTTCTGAGCGCCAGTTGAAGGGCCATCTGCCTAGAAGGCGCCACTGGTGCACCATTGGAGCATCCAATGATCACCTGCATGGCCAAACCCTTGTCCCATATGTTCATTTAGTGTGGTGAAACCCCGCCATGGCATCCAAGTAGCTCAGTGACGGCGAGAAGGAAAAACCTTCTGAGCGCCAGTTGAAGGGCCATCTGCCTAGAAGGCGCCACTGGTGCACCATTGGAGCATCCAATGATCAGCTGCATGGCCAAACCCTTGTCCCATATGTTCATTTAGTGTGGTGAAACCCCGCCATGGCATCCAAGTAGCTCATTGACGGCGAGAAGGAAAAACCTTCTGAGCGCCAGTTGAAGGGCCATCTGCCTAGAAGGTGCCAATGGTGCACCAATGGAGCATCCTATGAGCACCTGCATGGGCAAACCCTTGTCCTGTATGTTCATTTGGTGTGGTGAAACCCCGCCATGGCATCCAAGTAGCTCACTGACGGCGAGAAGGAAAATCCTTCTGAGCGCCAGTTGAAGGGCCATCTGCCTAGAAGGCGCCACTAGTGCACCATCGGAGCATCCCATGAGCACCTGCATGGCCAAACCCTTGATCAATATGTTCATTTGGCGTGGTGAAACCCCGCCATGGCATCCAAGTAGCTCAGTGACGGCGAGAAGGAAATTCCTTCTGAGCGCCAGTTGAAGGGCCATCTGCCTAGAAGGCGCCACTGGTGCACCATTGGAGCATCCAATGAGCACCTGCATGGCCAAACCCTTGTCCCATATGTTAATTTAGTGTGGTGAGACCCCGTTATGGCATCCAAGTAGCTCAGTGACGGCGAGAAGGAAAAACCTTCTGAGCGCCAGTTGAAGAGCCATCTGCCTAGAAGGTGCCAATGGTGCACCAATGGAGCATCCTATGAGCACCTGCATGGGCAAACCCTTGTCCTGTATGTTCATTTGGCGTGGTGAAACCCCGCCATGGCATCCAAGTAGCTCAGTGACGGCGAGAAGGAAAATCCTTCTGAGCGCCAGTTGAAGGGCCATCTGCCTAGAAGGCGCCACTGGTGCACCATTGGAGCATCCAATGAGCACCTGCATGGCCAAACCCTTGTCCCATATGTTCATTTGGCGTGGTGAAACCCCGCCATGGCATCCAAGTAGCTCAGTGACGGCGAGAAGGAAAAACCTTCTGAGCGCCAGTTGAAGGGCCATCTGCCTAGAAGGCGCCACTGGTGCACCAACGGAGCATCCAATGAGCACCTGCATGGCCAAACCCTTGTCCCATATGTTCATTTGGTGTGGTGAAACCCCGCCATGGCATCCAAGTAGCTCAGTGACGGCGAGAAGGAAAAACCTTCTGAGCGCCAGTTGAAGGGCCATCTGCCTAGAAGGCGCCAATGGTGCACCAATGGAGCATCCAATGAGCACCTGCATGGCCAAACCCTTGTCCAATATGTTAAATTAGTGTGGTGAAACCCCGCCATGGCATCCAATTAGCTCAGTGACGGCGAGAAGGAAAAACCTTCTGAGCGCCAGTTGAAGGGCCATCTGCCTAGAAGGCGCCAATGGTGCACCAATGGAGCATCCAATGAGCACCTGCATGGCCAAACCCTTGTCCCATATGTTAATTTAGTGTGGTGAAACCCCGCCATGGCATCCAAGTAGCTCAGTGACGGCGAGAAGGAAAAACCTTCTGAGCGCCAGTTGAAGGGCCATCTGCCTAGAAGGCGCCACTGGTGCACCAATGGAGCATCCAATGAGCACCTGCATGGCCAAACCCTTGTCCCATATGTTCATTTGGCGTGGTGAAACCCCGCCATGGCATCCAAGTAGCTCATTGACGGTGAGAAGGAAAAACCTTCTGAGCGCCAGTTGAAGGGCCATCTGCCTAGAAGGCGCCACTGGTGCACCATTGGAGCATCCAATGAGCACCTGCATGGCCAAACCCTTGTCCCATATGTTCATTTAGTGTGGTGAAACCCCGCCATGGCATCCAAGTAGCTCATTGACGGTGAGAAGGAAAAACCTTCTGAGCGCCAGTTGAAGGGCCATCTGCCTAGAAGGCGCCACTGGTGCACCATTGGAGCATCCAATGAGCACCTGCATGGCCAAACCCTTGTACCATATGTTCATTTGGTGTGGTGAAACCCCGCCATGGCATCCAAGTAGCTCAGTGACGGCGAGAAGGAAAAACCTTCTGAGCGCCAGTTGAAGGGCCATCTGCCTAGAAGGCGCCACTGGTGCACCATTGGAGCATCCAATGAGCACCTGCATGGCCAAACCCTTGTCCCATATGTTCATTTGGTGTGGTGAAACCCCGCCATGGCATCCAAGTAGCTCACTGACGGCGAGAAGGAAAATCCTTCTGAGCGCCAGTTGAAGGGCCATCTGCCTAGAAGGCGCCACTGGTGCACCAATGGAGCATCCAATGAGCACCTGCATGGCCAAACCCTTGTCCTGTATGTTCATTTGGCGTGGTGAAACCCCGCCATGGCATCCAAGTAGCTCAGTGACGGTGAGAAGGAAAACCTTCTGAGCGCCAGTTGAAGGGCCATCTGCCTAGAAGGCGCCACTGGTGCACCAATGGAGCATCCAATGAGCACCTGCATGGCCAAACCCTTGTCCCATATGTTCATTTGGCGTGGTGAAACCCCGCCATGGCATCCAAGTAGCTCAGTGACGGCGAGAAGGAAAAACCTTCTGAGCGCCAGTTGAAGGGCCATCTGCCTAGAAGGCGCCACTGGTGCACCATTGGAGCATCCAATGAGCACCTGCATGGCCAAACCCTTGTCCCGTATGTTCATTTGGCGTGGTGAAACCCCGCCATGGCATCCAAGTAGCTCAGTGATGGCGAGAAGGAAAAACCTTCTGAGCGCCAGTTGAAGGGTCATCTGCCTAGAAGGCGCCACTGGTGCACCAATGGAGCATCCAATGAGCACCTGCATGGCCAAACCCTTGTCCCGTATGTTCATTTGGCGTGGTGAAACCCCGCCATGGCATCCAAGTAGCTCAGTGACGGCGAGAAGGAAAAACCTTCTGAGCGCCAGTTGAAGGGCCATCTGCCTAGAAGGCGCCACTGGTGCACCAATGGAGCATCCAATGAGCACCTGCATGGCCAAACCCTTGTCCCATATGTTCATTTGGTGTGGTGAAACCCCGCCATGGCATCCAAGTAGCTCAGTGACGGCGAGAAGGAAAATCCTTCTGAGCGCCAGTTGAAGGGCCATCTGCCTAGAAGGCGCCACTGGTGCACCAATGGAGCATCCAATGAGCACCTGCATGGCCAAACCCTTGTCCCATATGTTCATTTAGTGTGGTGAAACCCCGCCATGGCATCCAAGTAGCTCAGTGACAGTGAGAAGGAAAACCTTCTGAGCGCCAGTTGAAGGGCCATCTGCCTAGAAGGCGCCAATGGTGCACCAATGGAGCATCCAATGAGCACCTGCATGGCCAAACCCTTGTCCCATATGTTCATTTGGTGTGGTGAAACCCCGCCATGGCATCCAAGTAGCTCAGTGACGGCGAGAAGGAAAAACCTTCTGAGCGCCAGTTGAAGGGCCATCTGCCTAGAAGGCGCCACTGGTGCACCAATGGAGCATCCAATGAGCACCTGCATGGCCAAACCCTTGTCCTGTATGTTCATTTGGTGTGGTGAAACCCCGCCATGGCATCCAAGTAGCTCAGTGACGGCGAGAAGGAAAAACCTTCTGAGCGCCAGTTGAAGGGCCATCTGCCTAGAAGGCGCCACTGGTGCACCATTGGAGCATCCTATGAGCACCTGCATGGGCAAACCCTTGTCCTGTATGTTCATTTGGCGTGGTGAAACCCCGCCATGGCATCCAAGTAGCTCAGTGACAGCGAGAAGGAAAAACCTTCTGAGCGCCAGTTGAAGGGCCATCTGCTTAGAAGGCGTCACTGGTGCACCATTGCAGCATCCAATGAGCACCTGCATGGCCAAACCCTTGTCCCATATGTTCATTTGGCGTGGTGAAACCCCGCCATGGCATCCAAGTAGCTCAGTGACGGCGAGAAGGAAATTCCTTCTGAGCGCCAGTTGAAGGGCCATCTGCCTAGAAGGCGCCACTGGTGCACCATTGGAGCATCCAATGAGCACCTGCATGGCCAAACCCTTGTCCCATATGTTCATTTGGAGTGGTGAGACCCCGTTATGGCATCCAAGTAGCTCAGTGACGGCGAGAAGGAAAAACCTTCTGAGCGCCAGTTGAAGGGCCATCTGCCTAGAAGGCGCCAATGGTGCACCAATGGAGCATCCAATGAGCACCTGCATGGCCAAACCCTTGTCCCATATGTTAATTTAGTGTGGTGAAACCCCGCCATGGCATCCAAGTAGCTCAGTGACGGCGAGAAGGAAAAACCTTCTGAGCGCCAGTTGAAGGGCCATCTGCCTAGAAGGCGCCAATGGTGCACCAATGGAGCATCCAATGAGCACCTGCATGGCCAAACCCTTGTCCCATATGTTAATTTAGTGTGGTGAAACCCCGCCATGGCATCCAAAAAGCTCAGTGTCAGTGAGAAGGAAAAACCTTCTGAGCGCCAGTTGAAGGGCCATCTGCCTAGAAGGCACCACTGGTGCACCATTGGAGCATCCAATGAGCACCTGCATGGCCAAACCCTTGTCCCATATGTTCATTTGGTGTGGTGAAACCCCGCCATGGCATCCAAGTAGCTCAGTGACGGCGAGAAGGAAAAACCTTCTGAGCGCCAGTTGAAGGGCCATCTGCCTAGAAGGCGCCACTGGTGCACCAATGGAGCATCCAATGAGCACCTGCATGGCCAAACCCTTGTCCCATATGTTCATTTGGTGTGGTGAAACCCCGCCATGGCATCCAAGTAGCTCACTGACGGCGAGAAGGAAAATCCTTCTGAGCACCAGTTGAAGGGCCATCTGCATAGAAGGCACCACTGGTGCACCATTGGAGCATCCGATGAGCACCTGCATGGCTAAACCCTTGTGCCATTTGTTCATTTGGCGTGGTGAAACTCCGTTATGGCATCCAAGTAGCTCAGTGACGGCGAGAAGGAAAAACCTTCTGAGCGCCAGTTGAAGGGCCATCTGCCTAGAAGGCGCCAATGGTGCACCAATGGAGCATCCAATGAGCACCTGCATGGCCAAACCCTTGTCCCATATAGCGCCAACGTATGTTCATTTGGCGTGGTGAAACCCCGCCATGGCATCCAAGTAGCTCAGTGACAGCGAGAAGGAAAAACCTTCTGAGCGCCAGTTGAAGGGCCATCTGCCTAGAAGGCGCCACTGGTGCACCATTGGAGCATCCAATGAGCACCTGCATGGCCAAACCCTTGTCCCATATGTTCATTTGGCGTGGTGAAACCCCGCCATGGCATCCAAGTAGCTCAGTGGCGGCGAGAAGGAAAACCTTTTGGGTTCCTTGAAGGGACATCTGCCTAGAGAGTGCCACTGATGCACCAGTATATCATCCTATGAGCACCTGCATTGCCAATCCCTTGTCCCATATGTTCATTTGGCGTGGTGAAACCCCGCCATGGCATCCAAGTAGCTCAGTGACAGCGAGAAGAAAACCTTCTGAGCACCAGTTGAAGGGGCATCTGCCTAGAAGGCGCCACTGGTGCACCAATGGAGCATTTAATGAGCACCTGCATAGCCAAACCTTTGTTCCATATATTCATTTTGCGTGGCAAAAACCGTTCTTGGCATCCAAGTAGCTCAGTGACGGCAAGAAGGAAAGCCTTTGGAGCGCGGCTTGAAGGGTCATCTGCCTAGAAGGTGCCCCTGATGCACCAGTGGAACATCCAAGAGCACCTGCATGGCCAAACCCTATTCCCATATGTTCAATTAGTGTGGCAAACTCCTCCATGGCATCCAAGTAGCTCACTGACGGCGAGAAGGAAAATCTTCTGAGCACCAGTTGAAGGGCCATCTGCCTAGAAGGCGCCACTGGTGCACCATTGGAGCATCCAATGAGCACCTGCATGGCCAAACCCTTGTCCCGTATGTTCATTTGGCGTGGTGAAACCCCGCCATGGCATCCAAGTAGCTCAGTGATGGCGAGAAGGAAAAACCTTCTGAGCGCCAGTTGAAGGGCCATCTGCCTAGAAGGCGCCACTGGTGCACCATTGGAGCATCCAATGAGCGTCTGCATGGCCAAACCCTTGTTCAATATGTTCATTTGGCGTGGTGAAACCCCGCCATGGCATCCAAGTAGCTCAGTGACGGCGAGAAGGAAATTCCTTCTGAGCGCCAGTTGAAGGGCCATCTGCCTAGAAGGCGCCACTGGTGCACCAATGGAGCATCCAATGAGCACCTGCATGGCCAAACCCTTGTCCCGTATGTTCATTTGGCGTGGTGAAACCCCGCCATGGCATCCAAGTAGCTCACTGACGGCGAGAAGGAAAATCCTTCTGAGCGCCAGTTGAAGGGGCATCTGCCTAGAAGGCACCACTGGTGCACCAATGGAGCATCCAATGAGCACCTGCATGGCCAAACCCTTGTGCCGTATGTTCATTTGGCGTGGTGAAATCCCGCCATGGCATCCAAGTAGCTCAGTGACGGCGAGAAGGAAAATCCTTCTGAGCGCCAGTTGAAGGGCCATCTGCCTAGAAGGCGCCACTGGTGCACCATTGGAGCATCCAATGAGCACCTGCATGGCCAAACCCTTGTCCTGTATGTTCATTTGGTGTGGTGAAATTCTGCCATGGCATCCAAGTAGCTAAGTGACAGCATGAAGGGAAATCCTTCTGAGCGCCAGTTGAAGGGTCATCTGCCTAGTAGGTGCCACTGGTGCACCAATGGAGCATCCAATGAGCAACTGCATGGCCAAACCCTTGTCCCGTATGTTCATTTGGCGTGGTGAAACCCCTCCATGGCATCCAAGTAGCTCAGTGACGGTGAGAAGGAAAATCCTTCTGAGCGCCAGTTGAAGGGCCATCTGCCTAGAAGGCACCACTGGTGCACCAATGGAGCATCCAATGAGCACCTGCATGGCCAAACCCTGGTCCCGTATGTTCATTTGGAGTGGTGAAACCCCACCATGGCATCCAAGTAGCTCAGTGTTGGCGAGAAGGAAAAACCTTCTGAGCGCCAGTTGAAGGACCATCTGCCTAGAAGGCGCCACTGGTGCACCATTGGAGCATCCAATGAGCACCTGCATGGCCAAACCCTTGTCCCATATGTTCATTTGGTGTGGTGAAACCCCGCCATGGCATCCAAGTAGCTCACTGACGGCAAGAAGGAAAATCCTTTTGAGCGCCAGTTGAAGGGCCATCTGCCTAGAAGGCGCCACTGGTGCACCAATGGAGCATCCAATGAGCACTTGCATGGCCAAACCCTTGTTCAATATGTTCATTTGTCGTGGTGAAACCCCGCCATGGCATCCAAGTAGCTCACTGACGGCGAGAAGGAAAATCCTTTTGAGCGCCAGTTGAAGGGCCATCTGCCTAGAAGGCGCCACTGGTGCACCAATGGAGCATCCAATGAGCACCTGCATGGCCAAACCCTTGTCCCGTATGTTCATTTGGCGTGGTGAAACCCCGCCATGGCATCCAAGTAGCTCAGTGACAGCGAGAAGGAAAAACCTTTTGAGCGCCAGTTGAAGGGCATCTGCCTAGAAGGCGCCACTGGTGCACCAATGGAGCATCAATGAGCACCTGCATGGCCAAACCCTTGTGCCGTATGTTCATTTGGCGTGGTGAAATCCCGCCATGGCATCAAGTAGCTCAGTGACTGAAAAACTTCTGAGCGCCACTTGAAGGGGCATCTGCCTAGAAGGCGCCACTGGTGCACCAATGGAGCATCCTATGAGCTCCTGCATGGCCAAACTCTTGTCCCATATGTTCATTTGGCGTGATGAAACCCCTCCATACTCCTCCATTGCATCCAAATAGCTCAGTGACGGCGAGAAGGAAAAATTCTTCTGAGCACCACTTGTAGGGGCATCTGCATAGAAGACGCCACTGGTGCACCAATGGAGCATCCTATGTGCACTTGCATGGCCAAACCCTTGTCCCGTATGTTCATTTGGCGTGGTGAAACCCCGCCATGGCATCCAAGTAGCTCAGTGATGGCGAGAAGGAAAAACCTTCTGAGCGCCAGTTGAAGGGGCATCTGCCTAGAAGGCGCCACTGGTGCACCAATGGAGCATCCAATGAGCACCTGCATGTCCAAACCCTTGTCCCGTATGTTCATTTGGCGTGGTGAAACCCCTCCATGGCATCCAAGTAGCTCAGTGACGGCGAGAAGGAAAATCCTTCTGAGCGCCAGTTGAAGGGTCATCTGCCTAGAAGGCGCCACTGGTGCACCAATGGAGCATCCAATGAGCACCTGCATGGCCAAACCCTTGTCCCGTATGTTCATTTGGCGTGGTGAAACCCCTCCATGGCATCCAAGTAGCTCAGTGACGGCGAGAAGGAAAAACCTTCTGAGCGCCAGTTGAAGGGCCATCTGCCTAGAAGGCGCCACTGGTGCACCAATGGAGCATCCTATGAGCACCTGCATGGCCAAACCCTTGTCCGGTATGTTCATTTGGCGTGGTGAATGCCCGCCATGGCATCCAAGTAGCTCAATTACACCGAGAAGGAAAATCCTTCTGAGCGCCGCTTCAAGGGTCATCTGCCTAGAAGGTGCCACTGGTGCAGCAACGGAGCATCCAATGAGCACCTGCATGGCCAAACCCTTGTCCCATATGTTCATTTGGTGTGGTGAAACCCCTCCATGGCATCCAAGTAGCTCAGTGACGGCGAGAAGGAAAATCCTTCTGAGCGCCAGTTGAAGGGGCATCTGCCTAGAAGGCGCCACTGGTGCACCAATGGAGCATCCAATGAGCACCTGCATGGCCAAACCCTTGTCCCATATGTTCATTTGGCGTGGTGAAACCCCGCCATGGCATCCAAGTAGCTCAGTGACGGCGAGAAGGAAAAACCTTCTGAGCGCCAGTTGAAGGGCCATCTGCCTAGAAGGCGCCACTGGTGCACCAATGGAGCATCCAATGAGCACCTGCATGGCCAAACCCTTGTCCCATATGTTCATTTAGTGTGGTGAAACCCCGCCATGGCATCCAAGTAGCTCATTGATGGTGAGAAGGAAAAACCTTCTGAGCGCCAGTTGAAGAACCATCTGCCTAGAAGGCGCCACTGGTACACCATTGGAGCATCCTATGAGCATCTGCATGGGCAAACCCTTGTCCCATATGGTCATTTGGTGTGGTGAAACCCCGCCATGGCATCCAAGTAGCTCACTGACGGCAAGAAGGAAAATCCTTTTGAGCGCCAGTTGAAGGGCCATCTGCCTAGAAGGCGCCACTGGTGCACCAATGGAGCATCCAATGAGCACCTGCATGGCCAAACCCTTGTCCCGTATGTTCATTTGGCGTGGTGAAACCCCTCCATGGCATCCAAGTAGCTCAGTGACGGCGAGAAGGAAAAACCTTCTGAGCACCAGTTGAAGGGGCATCTGCCTAGAAGGCGCCACTGGTGCACCAATGGAGCATCCAATGAGCATCTGCATGGCCAAACCCTTGTCCCGTATGTTCATTTGGCGTGGTGAAACCCCTCCATGGCATCCAAGTAGCTCAGTGACGGCGAGAAGGAAAAACCTTCTGAGCGCCAGTTGAAGGGGCATCTGCCTAGAAGGCGCCACTGGTGCACCAATGGAGCATCCAATGAGCACCTGCATGGCCAAACCCTTGTCCCGTATGTTCATTTGGCGTGGTGAAACCCCTCCATGGCATCCAAGTAGCTCAGTGACGGCGAGAAGGAACAACCTTCTGATCGCCAGTTGAAGGGCCATCTGCCTAGAAGGCGCCACTGGTGCACCAATGGAGCATCCAATGAGCACCTGCATGGCCAAACCCTTGTCCCGTATGTTCATTTGGCGTGGTGAAACCCCGCCATGGCATCCAAGTAGCTCAGTGACAGCGAGAAGGAAAAACCTTCTGAGCGCCAGTTGAAGGGCCATCTGCCTAGAAGGCGCCACTGGTGCACCAATGGAGCATCCAATGAGCACCTGCATGGCCAAACCCTTGTCCCATATGTTCATTTGGTGTGGTGAAACCCCTCCATGGCATCCAAGTAGCTCAGTGACGGCGAGAAGGAAAATCCTTCTGAGCGCCAGTTGAAGGGCCATCTGCCTAGAAGGCGCCACTGGTGCACCAATGGAGCATCCAATGAGCACCTGCATGGCCAAACCCTTGTCCCATATGTTCATTTGGCGTGGTGAAACCCCTCCATGGCATCCAAGTAGCTCAGTGACGGCGAGAAGGAAAATCCTTCTGAGCGCCAGTTGAAGGGTCATCTGCCTAGAAGGCGCCACTGGTGCACCAATGGAGCATCCAATGAGCATCTGCATGGCCAAACCCTTGTCCCATATGTTCATTTGGCGTGGTGAAACCCCTCCATGGCATCCAAGTAGCTCAGTGACGGCGAGAAGGAAAAACCTTCTGAGCGCCAGTTGAAGGGGCATCTGCCTAGAAGGCGCCACTGATGCACCAGTGGAACATCCAAGAGCACCTGCATGGCCAAACCCTATTCCCATATGTTCAATTAGTGTGGCAAACTCCTCCATGGCATCCAAGTAGCTCAGTATACGCGAGAAGAAAAAACCTTCTGAGCGCCAGTTGAAGGGCCATCTGCCTAGAAGGCGCCACTGGTGCACCAATGGAGCATCCAATGAGCACCTGCATGGCCAAACCCTTGTCCCGTATGTTCATTTGGCGTGGTGAAACCCCTCCATGGCATCCAAGTAGCTCAGTGATGGCGAGAAGGAAAATCCTTCTGAGCGCCAGTTGAAGGGGCATCTGCCTAGAAGGCGCCACTGGTGCACCAATGGAGCATCCTATGAGCACCTGCATGGCCAAACCCTTGTCCCGTATGTTCATTTGGCGTGGTGAAACCCCTCCATGGCATCCAAGTAGCTCAGTGACGGCGAGAAGGAAAAACCTTCTGAGCGCCAGTTGAAGGGGCATCTGCCTAGAAGGCGCCACTGGTGCACCAATGGAGCATCCAATGAGCACCTGCATGTCCAAACCCTTGTCCCGTATGTTCATTTGGCGTGGTGAAACCCCTCCATGGCAACCAAGGAGCTCAGGGAAGGCGAGAAAGAAAAATACTTCTGAGCGCCAGTTGAAGGGGCATCTGCCTAGAAGGCGCCACTGGTGCACCAATGGAGCATCCAATGAGCATCTGCATGGCCAAACCCTTGTCCCGTATGTTCATTTGGCGTGGTGAAACCCCTCCATGGCATCCAAGTAGCTCAGTGACGGCGAGAAGGAAAAACCTTCTGAGCGCCAGTTGAAGGGGCATCTGCCTAGAAGGCGCCACTGGTGCACCAATGGAGCATCCAATGAGCACCTGCATGTCCAAACCCTTGTCCCGTATGTTCATTTGGCGTGGTGAAACCCCTCCATGGCATCCAAGTAGCTCAGTGACGGCGAGAAGGAAAATCCTTCTGAGCGCCAGTTGAAGGGGCATCTGCCTAGAAGGCGCCACTGGTGCACCAATGGAGCATCAAATGAGCACCTGCATGTCCAAACCCTTGTTGTTGTGTATAATCATTTGGCGTGGTGAAACCCCTCCATGGCATCCAAGTAGCTCAGTGACGGCGAGAAGGAAAATCCTTCTGAGCGCCACTTGTAGGGGCATCTGCCTAGAAGGCGCCACTGGTGCACCAATGGAGCATCCAATGAGCACCTGCATGGCCAAACCCTTGTCCCGTATGTTCATTTGGCGTGGTGAAACCCCTCCATGGCATCCAAGTAGCTCAGTGACGGCGAGAAGGAAAATCCTTCTGAGCGCCAGTTGAAGGGGCATCTGCCTAGAAGGCGCCACTGGTGCACCAATGGAGCATCCAATGAGCACCTGCATGGCCAAACCCTTGTCCCGTATGTTCATTTGGCGTGGTGAAACCCCTCCATGGCATCCAAGTAGCTCAGTGACGGCGAGAAGGAAAATCCTTCTGAGCGCCAGTTGAAGGGGCATCTGCCTAGAAGGCGCCACTGGTGCACCAATGGAGCATCCAATGAGCACCTGCATGTCCAAACCCTTGTCCCGTATGTTCATTTGGCGTGGTGAAACCCCTCCATGGCATCCAAGTAGCTCAGTGACGGCGAGAAGGAAAATCCTTCTGAGCGCCAGTTGAAGGGGCATCTGCCTAGAAGGCGCCACTGGTGCACCAATGAATCCATGGACTGCATCCAATGAGCACCTCCATGGCCAAACCCTTGCCCACCTGCATGGCCAAACACTTGTCCCGTATGTTCACTTGGCATGGTGAAACCCCTTCATGGCATCCAAGTAGCTCATTGATGGCAAGAAGGAAAATCCTTCTGAGCGCTTCTTCCATCTAGCTGGTTACTGTGTGGCAGTTTGCCCTCCCCGACAACTGATGCTACATGTGAGCTTAAAATGATTGTTATGCACCAATATCACCGCATATGTGTGCCCAGGGATAGCCAGAACAGAATTCATGGAACAAGACTATTGGGGATAGTCATTATAGGCCACACACTGTTGCACCATGTTGCTGGTTACTGTTGAATCATTGCCCTCCCAAACAACTGATTTACATGTGAGCAGGGAATGATTCTTATGCACCAATTTCACGCATATGTGTCCCCATGGACAGCCAGAATAGAATTCATGGAACAAGACTATTGGGGGTAGTCATTGAAGGCCTTACACCGTAGCACGGTGTAGCCGGTGACTGTGTGGATCTTTGCCCTGCCAAACAACTGATGTTACACATGAGCTGGGAATGATTATTATGCACTAATCTCACCGCATATGTGTCCATAAGGATAGCCAGAACAGAATTCATGAAACAAGACTATTGGGAATAGTGGAGCTGGTTTCTCTGAGAGCATACTCCTAAAGTAAAGCAATGTGTTTGGGACAGCTAACACAGTCATAGTCTTTTCAATTAATGTCGTGAAGCATGTCCAGATAATCACATTCGCGGGGTGGGGAGGTGGTACAAGCTTGTAGGATCAATGGCTTCACAAAGCCAGCATTGACTTTTCACGCTCCGCATGCACAAACAAACACTGCCAAGAAATAGACAGTTAAATTGACACTGGCCTTCAAAGCAACCATTTGATAGGTTATGCCAACAACAACTCTTAACTACTGATATATGGAACAAACAGAGAGGCTAGAGATTGCAATTTTCAAGTGGTAATCAATGACTCTTTGAAAGCATACTCCTACTGTAAAACAATGTGCTTTGGGATAGCTAGCATGGTCATTGTGAGCAGTGTTCCAATTAAGGACATGAAGCATGTCCGGATATATCCTACCATAATTATATAAATCTTGTAGTAGTTTGAGCAATAATGATCAGCTTATGAACCGTGATATTTAGTGTTTGGCGATGATGTTATGATTTTGCCACAACTGGCCAGCCATAGGTAGTTGAATGTAGAATGCATAACTTGGGGTGTTGGCCACACCCATCCTGCAGACCATTCCATGGTGTAGGCTTCCAGGCAGTCCTTTTGGCACCATTTGAGACCATGCTCATGTCAATGGCGCCCCCTGGACATGTTTTGCCTGACTCATTGAGTCATTGAGTGGCCAGGTCATGGGGCATCCTAGTGGTATATTTCCACCTGATCTTCTCCCAAATGGTTGTTGAGCCTCAAAAATTGACCAAGTAGCTACTTGGCTTAATGTTTTGCTTCCAGATTGTAATAATTCTGACATGCAAACATAGTTTGTGGTATGCTCTCGAGATTTGATGCGGTGCAACGCCTTCAGTAAAGGAAGTCAGCCATTCTTGCCACTGCGGCTATTATAAAATAAATAAGGTATTGTTTGTTTTAGAGGCAGCACACATTCTAATACTGTAAAGTTTGGTGACATGCAGATCCATCTCGTCAATGACCAATGACGAGCACTACCAGAAATCATTTATCATTGCAGCTCAATACTTAAGTTTAATTGTACATATCGGTAAGCAAAGAAGTGGCCATGCCATATTATGTGTGATGACTGTATTGCATTGCAACAATAAATGATGGCAAGGTATAGGTGTCCAGGGACCGGGATACCAACAATAGGTAATAGGTACTGACAGTGGAGCAAGGATCGACGAGTCCGCATGAGGGCGAGTCGTGCCAAGACACAGATCATTACCGCTCCGACAGAATGTCATTCATCTCGTTGAACGTCAGATGCAACTTTGCGTCCAACTCGGAATCACTTTTCCTTGCTTCTTCATCAATATGATCAACTTCCGCCTTGCGTTGCTTCTGACCCTGTTCTTGAAATGCACGGGACTCGCAAACAATAAACCACTACTAGAAATCTTCTTCAAAGCTCGAGCAAACAGCAATATTGGATCGTCGCAGCTTCCGACGAAAGCAGATGGCGATCGATTGCTGCAGTCGCTCAACCTTGAAGCTTCGACGGAACCAAAGTTAGCATACGCCAAACTACAAGACATTCCCAATCTGCTGACAGCGAGTATAACTCCTGTTCTGCGAGCGGCGAGTGGAGTGTTTGCGCAGGACTACAAGCTTGATTTGATCGCGCCAGATGCGACCAAATACTCGTACCTTCCACCCATTCAAGGACGACAACTACTAGAATCTGGAGTCTATAAACCACCCAAGGAGCCAATCATTTTGTACGAACTAGAATCGTGTCCATTTTGTCGCAAGGTTCGGGAGGCTTGCAGCATGCTCTCCCTGTCAGTCACCATGAAACCAACCCCCAAAAACGGACGCATATTTCGACAGGAACTGCAAAACAAACTTGGCACAACTAACAAAAAAATCACCTTTCCTTATTTGATCGATCCAAACACTGGAGTGAACATGTTCGAGTCGAGCGACATAATCTCCTACTTGTTCAAAATGTATGGAAATGGGAGCGTCCCTTGGACCTTGGCCGACACGCAACAGTCAAGCGACGCAGTGCTATCCACAGTCACGGCTGGACTTGGCGTCGGCTTGACTCGCATCAATGCTGGTGGCAACTACGAAACGTCCCAGCCGCCAAGTTTACCGCTGCAGCTGTGGGCCTATGAGGGATCGCCCTTTTGCAAGATTGTTCGAGAGCGATTGAGCAGTTTGGAGATTTCACACACTGTCGTGTTTACACCACGCGGCAGCATGAATCGACAGCTACTTTGGGAACGGACGGGTGGTCGCTTCCAAGTGCCGTTTCTCGTGGATCCAAACACTGGCGTGGAACTCTTCGAGTCGCAAGCCATGTGCGAGTATTTGCAGCGCATGTATGCGGTTGCCGATTCACCCGTAGAGTTCTTGTAGTGAGGAGGGCTGATGGATACTGCAAGTACCATGATGCTGATAAATTTATTAGCATGATCACGCCGTTAAAGGATTTAAAAGCCGACGAAAGTTGATATTGTCGTCAAATAATATAATAGTCAACTATGTTAAATGTTAACGTACTGGATAGACACCAGTGATCGACACAATCCTGACAGGTTTCGGCTGCATAAACATCGCAAAAACCAATTGTGGATTCAAAGTGTGATAGCATGAGAAATCTTCTTATTTGGTCGAATCTCAATCCCAAAGTGCCATGCTTGGCACATAGCGGAAGCGGCGCAGAACGTTTCCCTTTCCATCGTTCGTCGCTGAAGGATCACGTCCATCACGCTGCAATATGTAGCTTTATACATCAAACTTTTCCAAATCGCCCTTCCACCCAAACGTATTATAGGTTCCATAGTCTGATGACTCGCCGACAACGGTATGCGCGTCATCATATGCAGCGTCATCCTCGAGCGACTCATTTTCAATGCAAACCTGCAACCAATTGGACCTTGATCGGAGACGGCGAGCCGAAACGGCTCCCACCAACAGGGCCATGATTCCAACCGTGGATACCAAAATGGATTGGTCATAGCCGTCTTGCGGTTTTGTAAATGAGGCATTGGAAGCAGCGGATAATTGTGGAGGAGTTTCAACTTGAGCAATAACCTCGTCGGCTGCTGCAAGTACCGGCGGCGACGCAACATTAGCAGCTAATAGTTGCAACGGCGTTTCCATGGCTCGCGTAGACGATCGAACAATGCGCTTGCCCTTCTTTTGCTGCAGTGCCGGTGGCTCAATGTAAACCTTGCGCGACGCTTGCTGCACCAGAGCAGTCGTTGAAATGACTCGTCCTTCATTGTCGTACAACTCATCTGGCAAGACGACCTGGCCCTGTGAATTGGTATGTAGCTGTCGGGGATCATAGTAAAGGTAGGTGACCTTGTCTGGTTGTGACCTTGCAAGTGCCGGAGTATCTGCCTCGGCAGCAGCAGATGCAACAAGCAACCCTGGCTGCTCTGCACCCATGGCAGCCGCTGGCTGCTGCATCAGTGGTTCTTCTCCTTCAGCACGAGCTAATATTGGCTCTTCTGCTTGTAGCGACTGCGCGCTCTGGGACGGTAACGCAATGGAAGCTTCCGATTGTTGAACGGCAACAGCTGCTTGCTGCAAGGGCTCCTCCAACGCGACATAATTCGGCTGAACGATCAAACCAGCTCCAGCAGCTCCTCTTGCTGGTTCCATCCGTATCGGAGAAGCTGCATTTTCAGTCGCTTGCAGCGCATTCGCCACCAAATAGACTGGTTCCTCCTCGCCGAGCGCCTCTCCCAAAACTTCCACCACATTCAGCAAGTGCTCCTGGGCGCCATGCTCCAGTCGCTTGAGTCTGTTATTATTATTATTATTTGCATGCTGCTGCGAATGTATTCGATGATTGTTGTTGCGAATCTTGCTAGTGCTACTTGCAGCGTGACTCCTAGTCGCCGTGGAAGTCGCAACCGGTGCAGTCTGCGACTGTTGGCTCTTGCTGGATATTAACACGCTCCAAATTGCCAAGACTACCAGCGGCGAGAGTAGGACTACCCGCATAGCTTGCTTCATGAAGGAATTACCGAGCAGGCGATGCCTCTTGCCTCGAAATGGATCGTGATTACCTTGACTTTTACTTGATCCGGAGTAAAAGGAGGCTCCCGATTGCTGCGTCCGTTGGCGTGTTGTTGCAGTGGCTGCTGGAGTCGCAAAGGGATGTGCAAAGAGACTACTATTCATGTTGATTGTATATAGAGATCGATAGATGTTACTGCACTGCTATTGTCCCTTTGTAGGAACAAACACGACGTCAAATTGCTGTTTCAATGGTCCACTTCCGTCGGTCGTTGGGGTTTTCGCAACGCAGGCGTGTCTCCGCTCTGCTGCCACGCTGGCGTGAGCGAAGCGAATAAATTAGCTGTGATTGGACAAGTGTCATTGGCTCTCGGAACGAGCGAGGCGAGCCGTTTCGGCGAACGTCACAAATCCTTTCGTCGACGCCATTCACCGCGGCCTTGATACGACTAACACCAAATTGGACTAGACGTGAAAGAACAATTGCAGGGGCCACTCAACCAGTAGTTAAGCGCTATAGAAATTCGTTGAACTCCATTAGCGAATTTAGGATAAAATAGGAGAATGCTCATAGAACTGTCTCAACTTTCACGCTGTCGTTTCGGGACTCGTATGCTTGTGCCGCTACGACATCACATTTCCATCAGCTTCATCAACCGCGACGGCGATCTTAATCAACGCAATTCTTCGGCAGCCGCTCATCGAATGTGAGTAGCTCGTTGAACGAAAAGTCTGATTCTATTCTCACAATTCCGAGACATTGTATTCCCAGTCTCTTTGTAGCAGCAGCCTTGTTGCTTCTGCTAATGGCGGATGGATTTCTTCCCGTCAGTCGAAAGCAACGTCGCCAGATAAAAGCACCTTCTTTGTCGTCCATTGGCAGTTTGGATGTTAGCAGCTTGTCGTTGTCAAATGGAGACGAAACGTTGAGTCATCTTCCGGAGAATGCACTAGTGATTACTATTGGACCTCCTGCCTGCGGCAAGACTACGTGGCTGAAACGCAGAGGTATTTCTGATGTCACACTCGACGATCAACCAGGGGTGCATGTTGCGATTGATCGAATAGAATACTTGCTGGCGTCTCGGTATACGAAAGGCAAACGATTAGCGCTGGAAGAGCGAGAAATTATCAACCGGTTAAACAGAACCATGTTCCACGAGAAGTCAGTCTTAGAGCGCTTGGCGACGCCCAAGGAAGTCGAGTTGACGGCAATCATAATGCGATTGCAGAACAAGATTACGGCAAGCCGCTTGAAGTCGCTCCTTCCTCCGACGCCAGTCAGCAATCTACTTTGTGCAGCAGTTGAAGATTACATACAATCTCATGCAAGTAGTACTCCCATTCGACTCTGTCGAACATTAGACCTGTTTGTCGTGGAAAGCTTGTTTCGCGGCGGCATGCTTGATCGCGCTACGCAAGCGCTCCACAATCACACCGAGTCGTCGCGAGTCGCGTGGGGAAATACCAATACACTTCCTCGCGACTACGCTTGTGCATTGGAAATGGCTAGTCAGCAGCAACGACCAGTCTTTTTCTGTATCTGCGAGCCGTTTGATGCAAGTTATACTGAGAAAACGAGCAACACCACTCCGGGCGACTCCAACGGCAACAAGTCCGTCTATGATTTGCGTGTCGAATCTTTCAAAGTTTTATTGACTCGCAGCATCGACCGGCTAGTGCGCACGGGTCGCTACGTTCCAGCGCAAGTAATATATGACATGAATGAGCGTTGGAAGGGGACGCTGCTACAAGTCAAAGCTGCGTTGCAGCTTGAAGTCGAGCTTGAGGAAGCGGAAGCTGGAGATGTGATTGATGTAGCGCTCGAACCCAACGATGCCATCATGAACAAGCCGTTTGTACAGCTGGGAAGAGTCTCACAGTTTGATCTGCACCGACATTTAGCGCAGCTTGCTGGCTATGATATGGATAGGCATCGACGTGTCAAGGCAATCAATAAAGCGGGCATTAATGGAGAGCAATCAACGCACCGGACAGCGTCAGGTCGGAAATTCGATCAGCTCAAGGCCAAAAGTGCTTCGGCACGGTCTGTGACGCCACGAAAAGTAAACGGCGTTAATGTTGTTGACAGCCATGCTACGACTCGTAAAGGTCCACCGCAAGTGAGCATACTTCAGAATACGTCTCGCATAAAGCTTGCTCCCAACAAAAAATAGTTGGTTGCTCGATTGAACTTCGCCCTGCTAGCGACCACTGCCGGACGAGCAAGTGTTGCAGTGACAGCCCAACCAGCAGTTGACAAACATTACGATCTCAAGCCCTTCATAGTCACAGGCTCTGGACATGATCCAATGGCTTATTAAGGACCTCCCTAGTGTATTGACTTTGCGCATGAGTCTCCTGCTTGCCTCCGCCTCTAGTTCGACACCTTTGACCGGCAAGTGCAGAGTGAAGCCCGATCCAACAGTTATAACTACGGCATTCAAGGTTTGCGTCCTGCTTTTAATAATACTATGGGCAATATGAGCTATCTGCTGCATGTCACGCTTTGTACGGCATTTTTCCTATGCTGGCAAGGTGGAGCTGGCAGCATAATTTATTTACATTAGCTTCGCCGTAGCTGAAGGATCACTAACTGGTAGCAAGGCATCAGTTCGACTACGTAGTGCTGAAAAAATACGGTCTCGCATGCATAAGAAAGCTAGCGCGTGGCAGACAGTGTGGCTGTCGCCCTTCAATTGGTCCCGCTGGAGCAAATTGGAAACGGTCATTGTCCGGCCACGAGAATGACCGTGCGTCGGAAGCACGATCGACCCAGGCCAAAATCGTCGACCGCGACTGACCACAACGGAGCCTTGCGAAATCACCTCGAGCGCGTACCATTCGCTCGCCAAGAGCATATAATATAAGCACAGCCAAAGGTTTCAGCGGCACTTACTGCTGTCTCCCAATATGAGGCTCCTTAGCTTGCTAGCCTTCTTTGCCTCGACATTCACTACGACAGATGCCAGCCTCGTTGACTTTGAACGCCGCACAAGAGATGGCAGTGGCTTTCAAGGGCAGCTTTTAGCAGAGCATAGCCGCGGACAACGAAAGAGCCAGAATTTCGTTCATCGGGCATTGAAAGGAAGCAAAGGCTACAGTAGCGGCAATCGCCGCGCCAAGGGGGGCAGCAAAGGTAGTCAAGGCAAACCTTTGAAGACGAAGAAAATGACGTTCTTCGTCAAGAAGAGCGAAATTCGAAGCAACGTTATTCAAAATGCCGACGGCTACACTGCGATGTTCCCTCTATATCAACAAGGGAGGCAAGTCGGCCTTTGGTACGAGTCTGTAGTCTACACGCTTGCTAATGATCGCGACGGCTTCGGATCTGTCGCCATTACATTCAACAAGAATTCAATACTTTCGCTGTCTACCGTGTCAACAAATAACGTTTATCCAGTCACTGGAGGATCAGGGTCGTTTAAGAAGTGCGTGAGCGGCGCGGCTCAGGTAACGGATGACAAGCCATCGATCATAACCTTTGAGATCAACCTGATTCAAGCCTGTTGAAATCGCTCGGGTCGAGTCAAAATAACTGTCAAATATGCATGTTGTCTGTATTACGTTCTTTATATCTTTAAACGCCTTTGTCTATGTTTTTCGGTGCCTTATATGCTGGAGACGCTGCATCCATAGGTGTAGCCTGGGCCTGATAGAAGAGGCGCGCCATAGATATTGGATCGTGCAAGGACAGAAGTGCGAGCCGGTCAAGTCACAACGGAGATGTTTCATATAGCCCTATCATCTTATTGGACAGAAATTGTAGTTTTCAATATGGCTTGTTCGTCGAAGACGATTTGAAAAGCCATAAATGAAGTCGCCTCAACATCATCATTAGTCGCGCGGTCAT
Organism: Mayamaea pseudoterrestris; assembly: GCA_027923505.1. NCBI lineage: Eukaryota > Bacillariophyta > Bacillariophyceae > Sellaphorales > Sellaphoraceae > Mayamaea > Mayamaea pseudoterrestris. Next base: position 22,845 of record BROI01000034.1, read on the forward strand.
CGAAGACCGCATCGGTCCTGCCTTGCAAATTTACTCTCCCCGCCCAGCAAAGGTATTCTTGCATCCAATCGTTTACTTAGCAACCGATATCGAGGGGACAAGTTTTATTTGGGAGTAGCTGACAGGAAACAATGAAGCTTCTTCAGCGTATTCTTCCGACCGCCTTGCTGCTCGCATGTTCTTTGGCTCAGCAATCGTTCCTTGAAGACGTCACAGAAGTCCATCAGTCGAGGCAATTCGACTCCTCTCTCAGTACTGAGCTATGGCTTGGCGGCGTGCTGGACCAGAAAGCAGGCGAGTCATATACTGACGAAGGAATGATGCAACATAACGACGAGGACGAAGAACAACACAGGCATTTGAGTCGCGGTCGATACAATCAATGCAACGTTCTCAGGGTGTTCATTCGCAAGTCCGACATTCAGAGAGCTGCACTGACTTCAGAGAATGGCTACAGCTTTCAAATTCCCTTTTACGATAGAAGCACGAACCGCCGGAGGGGCATTTGGTACGAGCAGCTCACCTACGCCAACCGACAGCAAAACATGGGCGCCGGCATGGTGACACTCAAGTTTAACGTCAATACCTCTCTGTCTATGAGTGTCGTTGCTGGTCAAAAGCAATTGGCCATTCTTGGTGGTTCTGGCACGATCGGCGCTTGTCCAGGAGGTTACGGCTTGGTGACTGGCGATACTGGAGATGTCGTCCAGTTTCAATTTACAATCTGCGATGCCTGTTCATAAAAACTAAAGCAAAGTAATGCTATTGTGTCAATTAGTAGCAAGTTACAGTTTGCATGTCATCTCTAGCGCCTAGCAGTACATTGCTTCGATCGATCGAACGAAAGAACAACTGAATTTACACGTTAACATGCCAATTACTAACACAAAAACAGTTACACCAAGCGACACAATCATCAAGCGTATTAACATGTGCTGTTGCATCGATGTCCGCATCCAGATGCCATTCCTCGTCGTATATACGTTACACAGTCTTTTTCGCCGACGTGGGCGGCTGCACGTAGCGCCCGACAAAGAACTGCATGAACAAGAACAAGTAGCTTCCGTACATGCAAAAGGCTGCCGCGTTATTCTCCGCCGTTACCGTGCAGTTTGGTTCCGTCTTGTAGTAGTAAAAGGCCGCCAAGGTGACCACGACACCAACCACCATTTGCGAAATTTGCGCAGCTGTAATAATCATGGGGTGCAGCCATTTTGGTTTGCATCGCATGGCCATGAGAAAGTAATAAAAGTACATAATGCCATGCACCGAGTAGTTCATGACGACAAAGAATATTCCAGGCGGAGAAATGGTCACATAGGAATGCCAGCAGAAGAGGAGCACCGTAATGTGATGGTACCAGTGCAAAAAGATGAGGGGTTTCTTGTGAATAACAATAAAGAAGGTATCAAAGAGCTCGGGAAACTTGGACAGTATAAACAGCTGCACCCATAAGCCAGTTGATCCGCTTCCATAGGTTGCTCTCGGGTCTTGACACAGATTGTCCTTGAAACTCATGCTGGTCAAATTGTACACCAAGTGCGGCAGCGTCCGAAGCATTCCAAAAATGGAGAAGAGACTTAGTGACAGGTTCCAGGCCGCCAATGTGTAGCGCCAGTTGAACCGAGGGTGACTCGCCATCAAGGCTCGTCCAGCGACAATGCAGAGACCGTACATGACGCAGGCCATGAGCGGCACCATGGGGTGCGCCTGCATCCAATGCAGAATGGGAACTGGGTCATACTTCTTTTCGAAACTGCAGAGAGCGATGAGTGAAAGTAAGCGACAAGAATACAGATGCAGCTTACAGATGCATGCTTCGAACAACTCGGAATGTGCTTTGAAGATGCGGAGTTTCTTGTGCAATCACTTACGCGAAATAAAACGGATCGAGGCTCGAAATCTGACAGGAGAATTCATTGTATTCAACTCCTTCTCCATTCACCGCAGAGCATGGATTGTTACTTGACGCAGTTTGGAAAAAGCCCATCATCATGCCAATCATGCAGTCAAGTGGCCTCTACTCGTAGTTCGCTGGTTGTCTCGAGCCTCGGCACTCGTCGGCTCGTTGTCATTGTCGCGCATCGATTGCGGGCCGGCGTGGTTGCCGCCAAAAGCGGACGACTGCAAGACGGACGACGTCACCTGCAAGGCAAGGAACTTCCACGAAACCCAAGCTAACCTTCGCTTGCCAATGGTAGGCGGCACCTACTGCCGAAGTCACTGCACCAATGTTTTTGTTAAAGTTCCAAAAGGTAAACAAGAAGTAGAGTCATGAAAGGCTAGGAAGGTATCGACAGAACGCTCGTCGACAAGATACTGAAGCCGGGCACAACCTGCGACCATCTACCGTACCTTCGTAGCTCGCTTACAGTATATAGTAGCGCTTTATTAGCTTATTACTTTGCGTAGTCTACAATAAATGCTGCCAAATCCTTGACAGTAGCTTCATAGGCTGCCATTGCCTTTCTTACATCCTTTCGTTCAATGGCGGCAGAAATTGCGTACAAATCCTTCTTGACCACTTGGACTTGCTTCTCACAAGCAGCAGTCTTTTCAGTGCCAACCAGTTTCTGCACCTGATTCATGGTCCGTACAAGTTCGCCGAGTGGGCCTGTCAAGACACCAGTCACTTGTGTCCATTTTTTCGTTTCGATCAGTTTCGGCAATTGGTCCTTCAAGACTCCATACATGCTTTCAATACGCTTGATCAGCAGCTGATAGTCGGCACCCTTGTACAGTAATGATTCCTGATCTGCCATGTACACTAAACATTCTCGATTCCCGAGTGACTCGACCAAACATTGCTTGCTGTTTCGATCATTCAAACCTTGCAAGGGATCCGGAAAGGCAAGGCGGGCTTCATCTCCCGTGGCAGCATGCGCCGCGTATGGAGTCGTTGTGGATGCCCATATTGCTCCAAGCATGGCAAAGGCCGCTTCTCGGCGATCCAATATTATATTCAATGGGTTGTTTTCGTCTTCGATCGTCTGACATGGATCACAGGTTCGTCGTTTTCGGCTCCGACTGTTTGGAACTCTTAACGCATGCCTCTCTGATACTCGAAGGCCATGTCTCCTTGGATTTTGTGTCTTTGAATTGAACGCCAACGCAATGGACAAGCCGTACAGCAAGAGACAAAGGACGGCCCTCATCGTTCATGGTCGTTTCGCAAGAGGATTGCCGAAACTGGTTAGTACCGGTATGACGCAAGTGTGACGCAAGCAGGATCTGCCGCCATCCACACGACGGAACGAAATTCCATGTCACAACTTCGGCACCTCTTTCTTGATCGCCGCTTGCTACTTCAAATTTTTTGGCTTGCTTTATACATTTGAATATGCGTCGCTCAAGGTGTTCCAAATCTATTCATCTCGTGGCGGGACTACTTTATCTATTCGGATGGACACAGACGGCATGCGCATTTTCACTCGTTCCACTGCGGCAAATATTCACATCATCTCGACTGTTTGCCATTGCAAACTCGCCTCAAGAATTCAACGAATTCTCTCGCAAAATATCTACCGAAAAGATATTAGGAGGTAAACAGAACCGACGAACCAGCGTTCGAGACTTTCACGTAGACTTGGAAGCATCGGCCGACGAGTGCGAGGCACTGGCCAAGCGTTTCCAGCTCCAGGCGGTGGCAACGCTCGCCGCTTCATTGTCCCTCCGACCCGCCTTTACGGGCGACCAAGACATTCACGTGGAAGGATCCATGCAAGCGTCCGTGACACAAACTTGTGTTCGAACGAATGATTCCTTTCAAGTCAATGTGGAGTTTCCGATCGACATGACGGTTCGACCTGTGCTTCCAGAGCAAACCCTGTTTCCGGAAGTGGAGAAAGTGCCGTCAAAGAACACAAGCAAGTCGCCAAAGATGAAACGAAACAAGAAGCAGTCGCAGCGGACCGCTAGCAGTAGCAAGGGCATCAACGACATTGACTTGTTTGAGCTGCAGCGACTCGTAAACTCGGATATCATGCAGAATGATGACCATGTCATGGAGGACGAAGCTATACTTACTGTCGGAGGCATGCTGGACGTAGGCGAACTAGTCTCGCAACTGTTTTGGTTATCGCTTGACCCATATCCGAGAAAGCCAGGGAGTGAATGGACGCAAACAAGTATAACTGGATGATGTGATTAAGGTGATGGTAGTAGCGCGGCGTGAGGCACAACGATGCCGAAGACTCATGCCAATCCAGTACGTGCGTGAGCAAGTTTGTTGGATGCCAACGACGTCAAGTTTTTATTTGCTTACCGTAAATTTTTTTACCTTAATATAATTCTTCTTTAAACGCAGCTCTACTCGTTCGTCGTCGCGGATGCTGCAACGAATGCATTCACAACCAGCTTCACCGATCAAGATCAATTATCGACTTCAAATAAATAAAACAGTCCATGCATCCGCATCGGCGCGCAAGAGTCAGTTTTGTGGCTGCGCGCGCTTTATAGCGCATCCTAAGCGGTCATCAGCTCTCCACAAGAGGTGCGCTACTTAAAGCAAACAAAGGACTGCGAGCGTGGACCGACACTGGACCAACGGAGAACTCACGCTGCATTGAGCGTCGTCAACACCATCATCGGGCAGGCGCGAACGCTTGAGCAACAATGGCGAGTTAAACAGAAGATCAAGCAAAGCTTTGCACGAAGGATGGCCATCGCCGTCATGCAGGAGAAAACGTCTCGCATGCATGCCGTAATTGCAGCGTTGATCATACTCTTGGCACTCGGCACGATCGCTCATGCATGGAGCGGCAATGGAAATCGACTTCATTTGCGCCAACGTTCACTTGCGCAACAACATTTGGATGATTCAACTCCAGCAATTAAAGTCGATAACGTCGAGTCTTATCGTCGCAACCTGCAGACGGATGATGTCCCAATGAATGTCTCGATCTATCTGGGGCTCTATTACCTTAATGAGACGATTGCCGATATGCTAGATCCTCAATATGAGCCGCTGAATGATGTCGCTGCCCATTTTTGTTGGGCGGTCAGTCAACAGGTACGACGATAGAAGCTGTGGCTTGGGATCTTCTCGTCAATTTATGCTCGCTTTCTTACCTTGCGAGATCTTTTCTTGTCAATCTCAGGCAAACGGATCTCAGGTGCAGTCGGCTCTCTCCGGGACGGGCACGACCATCAAAACGCAGATTGCAAACAACAGTCTTGGGTGTAGTATTCTTGAGACGACACAGGTCATTGACAGCGCAGGCGAGACGTTATTTGGAACTGGTTACTTTCTCGTTCTCCAGCTGCAAGTGCAGCAACTTGTTTATCTTTCAAATGGGTCATTCCTGAGCCAAACTGAAGTGGAACAGATCGTCCTTTTAGGATTCATGCGCGGGACAGGTGGACGAATGGCTTTTCGATCATTGCTCCGCGAGAACCCAAGCTTCTCCTCCATTGTCAATGTCGAAGCGTTCCCCGTCACCCCAACAGCAACTCCTAGTCCTCAACCGTCGAGTACCCAATCGGACAGGCCATCCATAGTGCCATCGCTATCACCGCCGATACGTTGGCCCAGCAAATCACCAACAGTCGGGTCATCACTTGGAGCCACCCTTGCACCAACTACTGATAATAAAAATATCACAGGTTCAAGTTCTGAATCGGTCATATATGGATCGGTGCTTGGAAGTCTGGGCATCCTATTGCTTCTCAGCCTGTGTCTCCTCTGCACGTGGTTTCCTATTTGTTCATGCTCCAGTTCCAGCGCAATTGACAATCTCATTACCAACGCCAGCTCAAGCAGTGTTCAAATCTTTAGCATGGAGGATGACGCCAGCGAAGGAGTAGTTGCTGCCCACCTTTCTGGTGTAAGCCATTCCAGATCGAGCCCTGCACCTATCCAGCAGAATAGGGGACAGTCTGATGGAAGAATAGTGGATATCGGTGTCGCAAGTAGCTTTGACGAAATATCTGTGTATACTGCGGAAACTGATTCGGATGCTACGGGAACTAAGCTGCAAGGTGCACACCTCTCGGGTGCAGCGGCGATGCATAGTGCGGTGGCGACTGAACCAATTGCAAATCCTGGCGAAAATATTGACGTGGGTGATCAAGCTCATAGTAACCTGCAAATTGGCAACAACGAGGCTGATCTAACTGAGAATAATGGCAGTGCGTTTGTTACCGCGGGAGCGTGTGTCAGTGTCGCTATCCATTCCTCGCCAAGTGCCGCTAATTCGAAGGAGTTTGATCCTTTTCTCGATGATGAAGCTTTCCCCGAATCGGCTGCCTCCTCCTATGTCAAATTTGGGGCTCCTACATTTAGCTTTGATGACGATCTTGATGAAATAGAACCTCGGTCTGGAACGCATCTGTCCGAGGAGCGATCACAACCTTCAGCATCATCCAGCCAAACGCCAAGAATTCATAATACGGCGGCGGCCCGGCGGCACGACACCCTTTTGCACGAAGAAAAGCATGACAACGACGACGAAGAGTCCGAACAACACAGTGATGACGACCCATTCGCACCTTGGAATACTGAAGTTAGCTCTGTAGATGGAGCAACAACAACTTTTAGCACCATGTCTGACAACAGCTTGCTTCGTTCGATCTTGAAAGATGCTGAACGACTTGGTCAACACACAAATGCTTCTAGTACTAGCCCGCAAGGCAGTTGGAAGGCTTTGGTGAATGAAAAGCAAATGCGCGACAGTCTGGAATTCGGAGAAAGTAAGACACAGTCAGTATCGAGTTTCAACATCGAGTTTCTCCCTGCAGAAGAACATCCGTCAGTTGAACGTGCGTCCTACGAGCATTCTCGTCATGTGAAAGCAGGCGCATCGATGGTCATATCAGCTCTATCAAATGACCGACTGGACTCCGAGAAACTTGACGTAATCACATCTGTTCATAAGTTGCCAAAAGACGTATTCACGACATCAGATCGGTTGTTCTCTGAGAAGAAAGTTGATACAAGCGTCGGAATGGGACGAGAATATGATCATACCAGCATCATTGGAGAAGGGCGGCACAGTAGCTTAACCAACTTCGTTGTCAGAGTAGAAAAGTCAGCCCCATCTGAGTCTGCGACGTCGTCTCCGTTCGTTTTGGGCATTCGAGCTCGAAAGGGATTAGTTGAACCTTCGGATGACTCATCTGTAACATCACAAGACACCGGAAATCCTTGGTTGTTTGACACCATTGAACAAACGCTTGGTCCTCGTTCCTTGACAGCGGACCTGGAGTCTATCAGTGGTCGATCTTCACGGTCTGGCAGATCACATAGTTCTCGCCAGTTGGTGTTAAATGTATCTGAATCGTCATCAAACCGGGCAACGATTGGAGAATCAGCTACATCTGGCGAGAGCCAAGCTGTCGTTGACGATCATTACGTGCCTCGCATCTTGGATTGTGATCTCAAGCGACTTGATGAAGACGGGAACGGAAACTACCAGTATCCAGATCCGGAGCAGTCCTCGTCCATCACCGTGTCTAGCACCAGTGCAAGTCAGCCACCTCCCGTTCCCCCGATTCACTTGCTACCTCGAACTTCTCATTCTCGTTTTAAAGAATTGATTGCGCCTCCTGGCAAGCTGGGAGTAGTTCTTGCCGACCATCGTGACGGGAAAGGTGCAGTTGTTGCTGAAGTTCGACGTCAGAGTGCATTGTCGGGCAAACTGCGACGCGGAGATCAAATCAGTGAGTTTGCATGTTGATGGTGCAATGCGCTGATGCCAGAAAATTTGACTTACTCATTATATGCTGCTTCCTTACAGTCGAGATTGACGGACGCAACGTGGCAAAGCTGACGGTTCGCCAGATAACCGAGCTCATGGCTTCTCGGGTAAGCTATACGCGCCGCCTCATCATCACATCGTCCATGTCGCTCCCACCAAATGTCGAGGAGGAGGAAACATTTGAATATGATTGACATGGATAAGTTGCCATAGTGTATTAACAACGTATAAAAGCTTGTTTGCGAAAGCAACTACAGAAAAACACTCTAATGTACTACGTGAATTACACCAAGCCAGCGATCATGTACTATGTAAGCGTATGTTTAGCAATCCCAGTAGACTACAATTAATTCCATATCGACTGGCAAAGTGCGCCGTGGATAGCAACAAGTCAGCCTTCCACCAACCGTTTCAAGCTTCATCATCGTCCACCTCGACCAGACCGTCCGCCACCGCCACGATGCTGACGTCCACCTGGGCCACCACCACCACCTCGACCTCCTGGACCAAATTTACGAACACGCTCACTTGATTTTTGGAAAATGTCGAGAGTCTTTCCATGCAACTTGAACGCCTCCTGCTTGTGCTGCTCCACAATCGCCACGACTGGAGCCGCCGCATTGAAATCCAAGAATGCGATACCCTTGTTCGCCGCAACAGTGATACTGACAATCGCAGTGTCTGTATCTTTGGCGAATGTTTCGAACATGTTGACAACGTCTGGTTCGTTCGTCTTGGAAGCAATGTTCTTGACAACAAGCGTAAAGTCGGGGTCCCGCTTACTAATGGGCGTATGCACCGGCTTGACCGAAGCAGGCGTCTTCCCCTTTGACGCAATCGGAGATGGTGCTGTGCTTGCTGCGGTGGCCGTTGACGCAGGCATCTGTTCGGAATTACTTGCCTTGTTGTTCGCGGCAGGAGACGCTGAGGATGCCGCGGGAACCTTGCGCGATGGTGTCGACGGAGCAGGCGGTTTTGCCGCCAAACTTGCCCACGAACTCAGCTTTGACGTCGACTTACTGATTTCTGCAGCGTCATCGGTAGCTGCTGCGCCAAAATTTTCCTCCTTTGCCTGCTCGGTACCCACCATTTCCTGCACCTCGGTCTCCTCCGTTTCAGCGGGAAGCGTCTCATTTTCCTCTAAATCAGCCACGGGCGACACTTCGCCGTCGTCCTCATCCAAAACAATCTCCTTCGTCTCCTCGACGCCTCCCCCGGGAGAAACGTCTCCTTCCGCAGCGCTAATAGTCGTTCCGTTGCTAACATCCTTCTCGGCAGCGTCAACTTCATCAACATGGTTGTCCTCCATCGACTCATGATGTGAAATAGTACTCGTCGTCGTTAGTTTCTCGTCCAAGAACCTTAAAATGTCATTTTGCACGTAGAAGCTTCGTTTTCCTTGACTGGTGGAAATGGGATTGAGAACAAAGGTGTGACAAAAGGCTTGACACCGTTCCACCTCGTCGTCGTCATCGTCATTTCCGTGTTCATCCTCTTCACTAGTTTTGGTAGTGTAAATCACTTGTCCAGTGACAACTACAAGAATCCCGCTATTACCCGTCACTTGCGCATCAATCGCGCCATGGCAGAACTCGAATCGCCGCAGTCCAACGCTCGCCGGAAATCGGTCCGCCGCCGCCTCGGCCGTCTTGGCGCCGCTCGCTTCCGATGGATTGCTCGACGTTCCAGTCGACTGCAAGCTGGATGGCTGGTAAAACTTGACAATTTGCTCGGGTGTGTCGCTCGTCAAAACTTGGTAGTACTGCTTGACAAAGCGAGTGCCAATTACCAATGGGGATGGACCGCCGTCACTGCTAGATGATGCCGAGGGAGGAGGAGGAGTTTCGCCGCTAGCTTCGCGAGGACTCGAATTGGAGGACCGAGGAGCGCTGTAGCTGCTGCTGGCAGACATGACTTTCGTAATCGTATGCTGTTACTGTATTACTGACTGCAGGTATATTGGATAGTAGCACTAACAGAGGCGCGCGTCCGTACGTGTACTCGGCGTGCGCTGCTGTCAATCCAATCAGATGATTGCTGCAAAAAGTCCAATACCCAAGTCCTTGCTTTTGTAATAACAAAATACTCGATAGGTCCAGCCTCCAGACGCCTCGTAGCTTGGATCCTATTGTATCAAACGAGGGCGACCTTGGGCGCTGCAACCTCTCGCTGCACCCATGGACCGTGCTTCGTCGTGTCATGTGGACCACAGAAAAGAATTCACGGAATCTGGAATCAGGCATTGATCTAAAATGCAACTTGATGTCGCAGCATGATCTAAGATACTCTGACACAATTGACAGCCACTTGTTGCGAGACCTGCTCATCGGAGAATCTTTGCGTTTCCTTGATTCACACATGCATCAGTGCGGCGAAACTGTGATTGGCCGAATGCGTACTTGTGCGATACGAATCCCCGAAGCCCGATGTCACGCGCGTGCCGCATCGAATTTCGCAGCCGGGAAGGGGTCGCGAATCTCTCGTTCCGCATTCGAGCCTCCACGAAAGAGTGCCAAGCAAGAGCCAGCCATCAATCAATAGTCATCACATCATACAACTTTGCCATCCCCTCACAATTTTCACTTCTCGCCATCAAACTGTCATCAACCATCTCATCAGTATGAATCTACAAACAGCATTGTGCGAACAAGACTTGGTGGCCGTCGGCGCCGACGCAACCATGCGTCTCGGTTCACTTGCCTCGCTCATGTCGGTACACATGGCCCGCATGGAGCGGCGTGAAATCAAGCCATCAACGACATACTCGCCTTGCGCTGAGTCAAAGAATGTTTCGTCATCAAAGACCAATATAACGTTGAATAACTCGGTCATTCGACCTTCCAGAGAGATTCGCCGATTTGTCAACGGCAATGACTCGTCATCATTACCACTCGATCCTCCCGCCGACACGTCAAGATCATGCAGTTACATGCTTGCTGCTTCCATTCTTCCGACGCTGCCTCATCCGGCATCGCCCGCGTCGGCGGCCAAGCACCTTAGCTACGAGCAGGAGACCTGGCGCTTGTACCATCGCATTCAAACGGCTCGCCGGGAATGGTCGTCGCATCATACTCATGATGATGGTGTAACGCAAAAGAGTCCAGCGCAAGACGATCTTGGCTGCAGCTCTAGTCATACGAGTCGGTTTGAGGACGACTTTGGTCAACCAATCATTTTTGATTTGGAGCTGTGAGGAGAATGCAACTGTTTGGGAATGGCGCATATTGCTGCCAGATGTCGGTACATCGAGTTTGATATGGCTTGGATGTCTCATAAAATATTATAGAAGCTATTAAATAAAGTTTAACTTGCAAATACATTGATGAATGTAAACTTAACTTGTGCTGGCATCGTACAATACCTTGAGTAATGCGGCTCAACTTGTACGAATGGTTGAAGCTGCGACTCTTCTCTCGCCTCAATATAAGCATACTTGTATAGCCTCATTTGATAAGGCTTGTTTGTTTGGTTGGAACATTGCTTTATATAGCAGGTCGTGATAGATGCGCCGCGTATGATACGACGTAGTTAGCAAGGAGATAACCGGTACGATGCGATAACCGGTACGACGTCTGATTTCTCACGCCCGCGCATGGCCATGAGGATTCGTCTCGACAAACGCGGCCACTATACGCCCGTTTCTGGTTGCTCAACGGTCTCAATGTTCTCCCTTTCCTATTTGAATCCAACAAAAAAACAATATTGACGCGGAAAGAAGCAGTAGATCGGGAGTCTTCCACTTTTAACGCTTCCAGCGCCACCCGCACACACCCATTATGCCACCATCCGCTGCAGCTAAGAATGCCGCCCCGAAACGACCAATCGCTCCAGGAGATGTCAAATTGCAAGAGGCACTACATTTATTACTGAACCGACTCGCTAAAACGATTGACCAAGTCAAGAATTGGCCAGAAGCGACGGGCGACGATGCCAGCATTCACGTAGAAACAACGTCAAAGCTCATTACAAGTATTCGCGAAATCATTTCGCAAATACAACAAGTCGAAGGCATTGTTCAAGCTGACATGACTGTCCGAAAGTCATTGAACGAATGTCTTGTACCTTTGGATTTGCTAGACTTGCTCGACACGAGTCTCAACCCTGAATGTTTTTCACGAGGCTTGCTACGCGAGGCGCTTGGACAACTGGCAGGATTGAAGCGACGGAAACTTGCACTGGCGCTACTTGGAGCAGCAGTCCAATCGGGATTGAACAAGAGACTGCAGGAAGTAGATACGGAGTCGAAGAAACGCAGCAGAAGCGAGGACGACGATGGGACAGCACTTGAGCCACCAAAAAATGTCAAGCAACGGACAGAGTTGTAGCTTTGATAGCGACAAACTAGATATAAAGGACCAATACGGATGTCGTAACATGGCAATGTTATGGGCAACTGGAAAGCTGACGAATGAGCGCTTGTCCGAGTGTTTGGCATATATTATCGATCAAATGATTCGGGCATCCTCTGCCTCGACGGGCTCTACTTGATCCCAATTGTACTACTAGCTCTATACAAGTAGTATAATGTATGTGAACCTCTTACTAATTGTTACGAAGATACACGAAGATTCCGCTGTCAAAACAATGCCTTCCGCCAACTAGCGAGGCTGATTTAGAGACGTGTCATTCCGATTTCATTTCAATTGAGCAAAAAAGGCTAACGACGACCATTCGAAGAGGACGACTCCGTGCGAAGATCGTCCAAGCGAGCCTGGCTCATGTCGCGTTCCAACTGTCGCTGCATCGTATTGATCTGGCGATTTTTCTCGTCAATTACCGCGTGCGATCGCTTGTATACCGTGTAAAAACTTATGTATGAGACCACAATTTATCCTCCACATTTTGCCCAGGCATCCTATAAACATACCTGAAGTTGACCAGAGAGCTCGTTGACTTGATGCTTGTAGTATTCCCAGTCTGTCGCCGACGAATTGTCGAAATGCTTCGACAGCGACATGGACATGCGCTGGTCGCGCTCCAACTTGATCTTTTCCTGAACGACGCGCGAAAGCTTGGTCTTGATATGAAGATTCTCCTCCTCCAGCAAGATATTCTTGCGCTTGATCTCTTCCGTTTGATGCAAGGCTTCGTCGAGCTTGCTCGAAATAGTGTTCAGTTCCGCGCGAAGCGAAGCCGCCATGAGAGCGCCGCGGGAGACGTCTCGAGCTTCCGTTTTGACTACCTCGGCAGCTTGCAACAAATTCTGCGAAAGATGATGTGTAAGTATTTGTCAGCGGACGATTGCCTTGGAACGAGACGAATTGATATTGCACTGTACGTGAACTACAACGACGAATGCCTCCTTGCACATAGGTTCACGCAATCCAAATGACCGTGCGACTCACCTGCATCGAAGTACGGTTGCTCTCTTCGATAGCACGAAGGCGATCAATCTCTAGATTCTTTGCGGCAATCTCTTCCTTCAGAATCTTGCATTCGCGATTCGCATTTTCCCAACGCTGATACGCATCGAGGCCAGCCTTTATGAGCGACTCGACCTGTCCAGAAAAGACTTCCACCGTCTCGGCCACCGCCTTGCTTTCTGAATTGTCATCCATGACATTGGCCCAGATAGCTGCCAGCTTCTCCTTTAAAATGTGATCGGAATCCATCGTACTGTTGTTGCTGGACTTGCGACGCTTTGCTGCAGCAGACCCGTCATTGGCATTGGTCAATTCGTTTTGATCCGCTGTCAACGGCTTGTCATTGTTCATCTTTGATCCCTCCATAGTAGACGTATATGATGACTCAGGACGAGTCGTAGTGAAGTGCTCCATTGCAGAGACCGCCGTGGGTGCGTCTTTCGCCATTGTGGCAAGGTCGTCCGCGCAAAACGGAATGAAGATCCAAGGCTCGTGTTAAAAGCGATGCGACACGAGCTACAAACATTGCTTGGGGAGTTAGCGACTACTGTTATGATGCACGTACTTGTTATTGACAAGAGTTAGATACAAAGTGTGATCAAAAAGACAACGTCACTTGGTATAAACGTTCTGATGTTATGATGCTTACGTGTTTGAAGCGAAGGCTAAGAACAGGTAGTTTCCATTGGGCCATGCGTGTCGAGCAACAGCAGAGTAAGATCAGCGAACCATCACGAGCCATGTTCACTCATTCTCTAAACCGTACGGGTCAAAGCTGTCAAGATTCTCGTCTTCAAACGTCAACGTCGACCGCTCATTCACAGTGAATGATTCCTCGTCGCCGTATAAGAGGTCAAACAAGTCTCGTCGATCCTCCTTCAATTGACCAACGTCTCCGTCCGCCTTTTTTCGACCGCGCGGTTTTGAAGCTTGCGCCTCCTCCTCTGTTATATCAGCCTGTATGCTTTTAGCGATTACTCCTAGTGATGTTGGTGCTTTCATGGGCTTCTTGGCCACTGCGCTGCGCTTTACTGCAACAGGTTTAACTTCCGCCTTGGTAACCGGAGTCACGCTTGTCGGAAGCTTTCTTGTTATTGTCGTTGATGTTGACGCATTCGTCGCCTTTTGTGATTCCGCCTTTCGTGGTTTTCGGAGCGGTTCAAGTCGCCGCACAATGACAGCTGCTTCCTTGACTGCAGCCGATCGTTTCTTCCGCGGCGTCGCCGCGCGGGGAGGCCGCGGCGGTCGAGACGACGACACAGCTCCCTTGCGCGCCGCAATCGACTCGAGCGTCTTTGCCCGATACACTTCATCCTGCCACTTGGCCTTCATGGCTTCACTAATCTTTCGTCGATGCGTTTCGTCCAACGAAATGCCAATGTTTCGCTTGCGATTGGCCATTTTCGCCACCATGATTGCTCGAAACTCTGGATCCTGCCACTTGGCGCGTAGCGTTTCGCTGATGCGTCTGCGCGTGTCAGTGGCGTTGCTGCTGCCTGTTTTGGCCTTTTTGACCATGTTTTCGCGATAGGACTGGTCCGTGTTCCATCGCTTGCGGAGCGATTCTGATATTTTGCGTCTCGTTTCCTCCGTGTGAGTGAATCCTCTGCGTACATGTGTCACGTTGCGTGGTCGAATTTCGTTCTTGGCGTACTTTTCCTTGAGTATACGACTAATCTTTTGCTTGGTTTCCTTGGTGGGAATGTAGCCACCATTTTTGGTTCGTCGCGCCAAAGAAGCTTGCTTCTTGCGTTCCTCCTCCTGCTGTTGCTGCAGCTCATACTCCTTCTCCGTCAAGCCCAGCGCTTGCAGTTTCGCCAGGAATCGTTGTCGATTGCGTGCCTGCACGCCCGCGGCAATCTTGGCGCGCGTCTCCGGTGAGCGCTCCTTGCCCTTGTTCCATGGCACCTTGCCGCGGTTGGCGGCCGATATTTTGGCGCGACTGGCAGTCGTATGTGTAAAGCCTCCGTTGGGTGTTGGTCTAGCAATGTCATTGTCTGGTAGTTGCAGCGTGTGTGAAATGAATGAATGATGAAGGTGGTGCTGATTGTGATCAGAATGTCCGTTATGGAGAGTTGTCGTTCCATTGACATGATGGCCATTCGAGTAGCTAATTGTAGTAAAGTCAATTGAGAATTCTGCCGTCTCGGTTCTAACTTTAGAGCTGTCGAGTTTGAATATGTCTTTTCGACGAAACTGAGGATTGGTTGATGATGTCATCGGCTTTTTGCCGCCATCGCCGTGCCTTGGAAGGAACGCGGGGAACGTAAAAGCTTGGGCACCATGGAGCCTGAATTCTATTTGATACAAAGTCAGCAGCAATATTACGAGTTTCATGGATTGGTGGGTGCAGTGGTGTCTTGGTTTGGACGGTCGAAGTGGAGCGATGGGTGCTTCAACATGCATTTCTTGATCGCTTTTAGCGTTTGCGTCCGATCTTGATCGCTTTAAAGGGTTCATTTGGCGTCTATTGAGCGTTTTAACAGTTCAATCGTCAGTGCTTTATTACACGCAGCTCTTTTGGTCGAGCTGCTGCAGAAAAGGAGTAACGTTGTTGGGATGATTGCAAATGCGATGCTTGGTTGTCGCTCACCAACCACGCCGTCGCGGCGAAGCCAGCAGTTTCGTCCGTCCGTCGGTCCTGCGACTCACACCGGTTTTCGTTGTGACTCAATTGATTTTTCGCTCATCACCATGGTGGAAATGAGCCGAAGGTTTCCTCGTCGCGCGTTGCTCAAAGTGAGAATCTAGCAATAGATAATAAGGAAAAAAGGGAAAGGATCTACTGAGTTTTCAACCTAAGGCCGGAGTGAGAACTCGTCTCATGACAAGCGTGTGGCCAATGCACCAGCCTCATCGATTCGTCATGCAACAGCGTGCGAGGATAAGAAGGAGGACATTTTCCAGCAGCAGCAAGCTTGATCCAATCCGCGTATCGCAACATACACGACAATCTTTACAAAATTCATCAACTAATGTTAATCCGAGTCAAGGGGAAGTCACTCGTCTAGTCGACGATCTTCTCAAATACACTCGCAATCTTATGGATCAGCATCAACAAACAACAACCAATACTACTGACAGAAAGGAATTATCTCGTTCTAATCACATTATTGCATTTAGTGGAGGCGTCGACTCGAGCTTGGTCGCCCAATTGCTGCACAAGGTACGCCTGCCGAACGAACAAGTCACGGCCGTCTTGGGCTTGTCGCCGGCCGTTCCAAAACATCAAGTTGAGCTGGCCGAGCGAATTGCCAGTCACATTGGAGTCGACATGAGCACTGTCAAGACTACAGAAGGAAGCGATGAGACGTATATACGAAACGCAGGACAAGCTTGCTACGCCTGCAAGACTCACTTGTACAGCACGCTGGCAGCGATTCATGCCTCGTCGCATCACTCACACAACGCCACCAGCGAACACACCACTCGCACCTTGTTTTACAATGGCACCAACGCCGACGACTTGCACGATCCGACGCGACTCGGACTCGTCGCCGCCAAGGAGTTTTCCATCAAGAGTCCACTGCAGCATACGCCAAAGGTAATGGTGCGGCTGGCGGCCAAACATTTAAACTTGCCCAACTGGGACTACGCGGCCAGTCCCTGTCTGCGGTCACGCTTAGCCATTGGCGTCTTGGCGACGAATGATCACTTGCAGCGAATCGAATTGGCGGAAACATTGGTGAAGCGTGCGTTACAAGTTGATGCGACTGTCAACATGCGCGTACGACTGTTGAGTGGAAATCAAGCGTGCCTTGAAATTGACGAGCAATGGTTGAAGGATGCTTGTCAAATTGACTTGAACAAACAATTGATGCAGTCTGGAAAGGAAGAATGGCTTTTTGATGCAGTTACCGTTCGCGTGTTCAAAAGTGGGTCTGTATCGAGGAGAACTTGATTGAGACTATGTGGTGCTAGCGTATTTGAATCAACAGTAAGCTGCGCGGACGTTACAGCAGCAACATATTGAGGCCTCACCACCGGCGATGACTCATATGTGATGTCAATAATGTTTTCTGCGAGTAAAACTTGTGTACTACTTTCCTTGGCAGGTACGAATTATCTGCTTCGCTTGGCACTGTAGCGGTATGTTAATGTTCAGATAGGAAAGAAATTAAAAATATGTAAGACTGTTAAAGGTAGCTAAAATATATTGTTGACTAATAAGTTTAGAGCTTCTGTCGTCTTGAACGAAAGGTGGGTAATCATTGCTTTACCACGCATATCCCTGGTTCGTATCGCTGATGCCCATGCAAAGTGAATCCGAACCAAAACGAGGGACTTGTTTGTCGAGCGAACTCCACAACGAGCTACCATCGTAACTGTACTTGGTGGTAAGACCGTGTGCGGCAACGTCGAAGGGGTCGGGATGCCCGAAGGTGGCGCAGTTGTTGGTGAAGGACGAATGATAAGCATTGTCCATAGTTTCGATACTGTTTCCACGATGCCCAATCAACGGCGAAAAAACGCAGAGCGTCGAATAATCATTTAGCTTGTGGACCGATTCGTCTTGGTATAACATACTTCTGCTCCTTGCCTCTGACAGAGGCTTGACTGACTTCTCAGGAGAAAGCAGGCCAAGAAATCTAACTATGTCATCAGGGCTGCGAATAGAAGCATTGTCTTCGTAGCCAACGAGAGCATCATCTACATCTTGCGACATGCCGTCTAGCGGGTTTCCTTGGAGGCAGTCATAGTGTACCTGACCAGTCTGGCAGTAGAAGCATGAGTTGATGCTGTCGCCTTTCGCAGAGTCAAAAGAGCCGATATTATATTCGTCGACATTGCCAGTAGGGGCTGCCCAGCTCTCCACTTCATTGGCCAGCATTCTATGCTTCTTTCCAAGCAGATGTTTATTCATGTACTCATGAGAAAGGGTTTTGGTATCGCAGATGGTACATCGCCAGGCCGTCATCACGATGTCGTTCTTGACAATACATTGCTGCTGAATGAATGCTCTTTCGCTTGCCTCCGTAAACCGGAGCGTCTGGAGCAGGCTATACGCCGTACGGTGGGCTCGCCCTCGGCAGTGGCGGAACTCGCTTCCGGCCTGGACCGAGACGCCTCGACACAGTAAGCAAATGGATCGTTTGTCGCCACAATCAGAGGGCTGAAAGTACTCGCTTGACAAACGAATGGGCTGGCAGAGCAGTGTAGTGTTCCAGTCGTCGAAAGGTGTCATGTCAATGCCCATACCCTCGGTATAGCATGGGTGGCAGCCTGATGATGTAGGAAATTCGAAGGCCTCAGCTTGCTCTGGAACAACAGTGCTTACAAGAAATGGTGCTTTGGAGTAGCTTGCGAATGATGGAGGACTGCCTCCATCTGTCGGGAATGAAGCATCACTGTTTAGACATGCTTGTGGTGCGTCAAGCTTGCGCGGACTGTCATGCTTGACGGTGGAAACATCTCGCTTCTGCTCTTTACCAGTAGACGCACTGGAAGCAGTAGCAAGGTTGCATTGAGCGGTGATGTCTTGGAGCGGCATACTTTCTTCGATTGCTTTAGTATGAAATTTCAAATTAGTGGAATGGCATGACACTTGACTTGACCCTTGACGATCTTGGAGGGTGGAGGCAAAATCTTTCGTCGCCAAAATCAAATTCAAAATTTTTAGCATCGGACCGGTACTAAATATTTAGCTTTCTGAATAGGGCCTGGAAGGCGTACAAAAACGAATACAACGACAGTAGTAAATCATATGATCATGTAACCTTACTTGATGATATCAAGTTTGTAAAGCTACCAGACAAAGAACTGGTGAATTGAGTTCATACAGACAACTTAATACGACTCATACGTCCAACACTGCGCGTTCCGCATGCATTTACTAATCTGTTCACAAAAAAGTCGTAACGATTAGGGAACATTGAGACTAGCGTTATTTAAATTCGCTGTCATGCAGATTTTCAAACAAAGCACTTGACATGTCAATGTCAACGTTCGATGCATAGGGTGCTTTGAAACTAAGAGATGACGCTCCGAGATCAGTTAAGTCCAAATCTCTAGAGGGAGCGTCAACTAAGCCGGCTGGCTTTGGCATATCAATTGTACTCTGTCCGTCATCAGCAGCATTGTCGATACCTTGCGACGGTTGATGGTATATGTACTCGGCACTCTCCAAAATATCATGGTGCTCATTTGCATTCATATCAATTGACGTCCGCCTACCTCGCCTTCGGACGCCTCCTTCTGGTCGTATAAGATTTGGAGGAGTTGGCAGAGCACCAAGGTTGCCAGACATGGCTGAATATGCATTGCGATCAAGGACGGGATTCTTCTTGTAAACATTGGTGGGAATCGTTGTCGGAGAAGTTTGCTGCGGCTGCTTTTCATTGGAACTGCCACTTTGACTTGAAATAGACTCGGGAGGTTTGAATGCAGTTGAAGAAAACGTTGAAGTGTCGACTGTCGCAAAGCTCATATCTGCCATGCTCGTATTCGCTCCATAATCATCAATCGTTCCCATGGTGTCCGACGAAGTATGCATTAATTGCTGCTGCCGCCGCCGAGTTTGCAGCTGCTGATCTGCTTCGGATGTATGGACGCTCATTTTCGAAATGGAATCCATTATATCGCTCATATTCGTGTCGCCGGACATGTTCATGTTTGAATAGCGACGGCGATTCACATGAGCGTGCGCAAGGTCGCTCATGGTCATGCTTCCGCGGCGATCAACGAAAGCGGTCGGCGCTGCATTGTTGTTGAAGCAGTTGTTGTAATTAGGAGCTGCTGCCAAATCTTGTTGTGGTGCGGCCTCGGGCAAACAACTGCCACCATTATTACATTCGGAATAAGCACTGATAACCGTAGGAGGTCGCAAGTAGGCCAGCATGCTGTCTGGGTCTTCCTCCTGGGATGCGACAATGTGCGTAGGTTGCTGGTGGTTGACAAAATGTTGTTCACTTGTTCCGTTAGAAACTCGCTGTTGATATTGCTGCGCTTTTTCGCCAAACCACGACTGCCGATCTATCGGAACGTGATCAGTTGTATTGTTATCTGATACTCGCCGAATCGGATTAAATTGCGAAAACGGTGGTTCTGCGTTATATGCCATTTGCGGTTGGCTCTGCGCCATGCGATAGACGGCACTTGGCGCCTGCATGGGCAGTGTCGGCGAAGCAGGTACTCCAAAAGGAAGAGGTTCCATATCAATCGTTCGACCCGATTTTAGGTTGTCTATTTGAACGTTAGTGTTGTTGCTCGGTACTGGACTGACTTGTCCTCCCTTATTCTTCTGCGTATTTTGACGCAAGGCTTGCTTTGCCTTTTCCATAATCGTTTCTTCATCGACAGCAAGCCACGCGTCAATACCTTCTGGAACGCCATATTCAAGCGCATCCTGTCCGTCCAATTTACGTAAAAATCTTCCATTCCTTGCAAAGACTTGATCGACAATTTCTTGAGCGATTCTGCCCTTGGTGACTCGATGGTTCGTTGCCAAATATTCGTCCTTGCGTTCCTGCACTAGCAGACGAAATCGAATGTTTCCTTCATGATCATTCGGGCCTGATCCCCGTCCCAAAAGCACGTCCGCGGCACGCAATTCAGTAATGAACGACTTGGACATGCTGTGTTGATTGATTTATTATATGTAGCTGAATGGCAATGCTTTCCAAGTTCAAGTGCAGCCAGCAGTGAGCAGTGCCAGTCGTGACTCAATGAGTGACGAGAAAATCGATCCTTGACTGACGTTTAGCCTTTCTCTACTTTCTCAGCAGTTAGTACAAAATAGAGAGAAGGAGCTTAATGTATTCAGCTTCCAAATGTATCAAGTCTTATGGTTGCTTTGCCGTGGTCGAGAAGGTGCGGTTCACTTTGTCGCGCGCTGACCGTATGCTTCGTTGACGTGGACCACGACGAAGAGTTATACTCAAAATCGCACACTCTCAAACCAAAAAGTTCGTAAGGCAATAGTACGAAACAAGTGCCAGTGTCAATTACGTCATCAGGCTTTAGTATCAAACAAGTGCCAGTGTCAATTACGTCCTAAGGCAATATTACGAACCAAGTGCCAGTGTCAATTACGTCCTAAGGCAATATTACGAACCAAGTGCCAGTGTCATTTACGTCACAAGGCAATAGTACAAAACGAGTGCCAGTGTCAATTACGTCACTAGACGAGTGCCATTGTCATCCGTCGCAGAGTGACCGCATTCGATCGTCTTCTCATTGCGTCTTTCGGCCATCCGCTGCTCACCTCTCCTTCCGACTTGCTCAACTTCATACTCCTTCTCTGGTCCAATTTTGAATGAGAAGAGCAGCTTTGCGCTACAGAATGAGCATTAAAGGTGTCAATAACTTCCAGCGGCCACAACTTCACGAAACTGGCTCCAAAATGTCCTTGACAACAGTCGTCGCTCGGTCGTCCTCCACGACTTCGCTTTCCGATAAGCAACAACATCAAGTCACTCTCGCCAAATGGCCCATTTATCGCAATAACGCATCTTTAGTGCTTCCAGTCACCATAGACGGCTCCTCGACTCACTGCAAGGATCAGATTCAGCAAGTGATTTCAACCTTTTGTGACATTGACGTCACGTCATCCAGGGCTGACACCAGCAGCGACTTCACCGTCGAACCTCTTTCGGGCGGTCTTTCCAACGAACTATTCGTGGCGACGCACATGAACGATTGCTATCTAGTGCGAATCCATCCAGACAATTCATCGTCAAGGAGTCTGAATGTTTCGAGCTGTCCAAGCCTTGTTGATCGAGAGCAGGAGACGAAGTTGCTTGCTTGGTTGGCGGAACAGTCGTTAGCACCGACGCTGCATGGTCGGTTTGAGAATGGCCGCGTCGAAGAATTTTATCCAATCCACGAGCCATTGACGATTGCCGACATGACTACATATGCTCCAGATATTGCGGCGCTCATGGGGCGAATGCATGCGCAAATAGTTCCCGAAAATATTCTTCCAGCCTGTCACTGTTTGCAGGGAGATGCCTTTGGTCGCATTGATAGATGGTTTGACATGGCGCGAGGATTCGGCAAGCATGGAGAGTTTTTGGATGAACTTGAAGCGGAGTGGGTCTGGCTGCAGCAAGCGTTGCGGAACGAATTTTGGAACGACGAAGCAGCATCCGACAATGCCGTTCGGTTTGGTCGCGAGATTGTTCTTTGCCACATGGATGCTCAGTCACTCAACTTTTTAATGTCCTCCGACTCAGAATCATCACTAAAAATGATTGACTATGAATACTCTAGTCGCAATGCTCGCGTCTATGACATTGCAAACACCTTTTGCGAGTTCGGCGACATGAACCACATGGCAGCAGATTTTAGCAGGGACTATCCGAGTCGCGAGACACAAGACGTCTTTCTGCAGAGCTATCTGAATAGTTGTGGCCATTCTAATCCGTTGTTGGAATTCGATGCTCGCCAGCAGGACGAGTATTTGGCGACGCTCCGATGCATGATTGCCAAGTCAACGCTGATATCACACTTGGGCTGGAGCGTATGGAGCGTTGTCCAAGATTCAATGGCGCACATATCGTTTGATTACATGCAATATGCTCAACATCGCTTGGATGGTTATTGCTACAACAAGGAGACATTTTGGGAATGCTAACAGCAGCTTAAACTAAAATTGATGCATGAAACACTATATTATCTAGTCGTATGGTCATTCCGCACAATGATTGCATGGCTGGTGCAAATCATGTTAGTTAATGTTCCAAATAAGCAGATTCGTCTTCGTCCAATCGAGAGTGCCGATATCTGCCGCCATGTGTTATTATAATACACGGGTACACATTTCTAGATAAGACACCACGTCCGTAGCCGTCACTCAGTAACACAACCATGCCTAACTGGCCACGACTTAGAATGACTTCAACCACGGCATCAATACTGGCTGACAGTGAATGCCAATCCCGCGGGCATGCCAACAGCCAAAGTATTGAGTTTAAAGAGGTAGCTAACTGATCAACACGCGGGCCATGCAATCCAACGGATGAATTGACACCGATGCGACACCAGAATCGGAACCATTCATCTTGCCGGATCATCGAAAATATATCGCTGACCCGCCAACCTCAAATCGATCGGCTCTCTTGTCCCTCGACCTTCGCACAATCAACTCACTGTCACAAAATCAACCGTTACTTCATCTCGCTAGCATACTATCAAGCATGACGTTCTTTCCTCGCTCTACTTTCGCGGCAGTCCTCGTTGCCGCCGCTTGCGTCTCGTTCGCACCGTCCACGCTCGCCCAAGACACCTGCCAACTTTGCCCTTCCGGATCGACCATGAACAATGTCGACAAGCCCTTTTACGGAACTGGCGACAACGCGCCTGCAACCTGCGGAGGTTTCGATGAGTTGCTGGCGCTCATTCCGGCTGATTCCTGCGAGGCGACGCTCGAATCGCAGGGCGTGCTGAGTCCAGTGAACTTGAGAGTCTACTGCGAGTGCTCGGGCGTGGACGCTCCCAATGTTTGCGACTTGTGCAATGGCGGCGATCTCATTGCTGGTTCCGATGAGCCGTCGCAGATCTTGGCGGGCTACACTTGCAATCAAATCAATGACTTGTTTGCGAGTTCGACCGAGGCGGACAACTGCGGTGAAAACGACTTGTCGGCTGCTGCGGCATTGTGCTGCGAGGGAGGCACTGGACTAAATATTACCTTTTCGGATGATGATGCCGTTACAGGAGGAAACATGACAGCCATGCCTGACTCCAACAGTACCATGGCTCCGACATCGAACGGTGGCGACGAAAACGCGACTGCCATTTGCCAGATTTGTGCCGACGGAAGCGACCCTACCAACGACGCCACTATTCCTCTATTGGAAATGTCTTGCTCCGTCTTTCAAGCCTTTCCAATCCCTGTAGCAGTGTGCAGTGAACTCAAGTCGCAGATTGCGATTGGAGCGCTCTGTGGATGCGCCGGCGAGGAACCTCCCAATGCGTGCCCCTTGTGCGGCGACGGACAAGTCTCCAACTCGTCAGACCTCGTCAATGTACCAAACGGGGGCTCATTGACCTGCCAAGATGCTTTGATGTTGTCCATGTTTGCGGGTGAGAGCCTTTGCAACTCGAGTGTCCAGGAGTTGGAGGCTGTTTGCTGCGTGGATGCTTCCGCAGCGACAGCGGCACCAACACCGGCCGAAGCTGATTCCCCAGTGGCTGCGCCAACGGCGGGAAGCGGCAGCGATACGTCGGAACCGACTGCTGCGCCAAATGGAGCAACCAATGAGCAAGATTCTAGTACAAGTATGGCTGTCCAGCCGAATCACGGCTTGACGTCAATGGTCGGTGGATTTTTGGTGGCTGTTGTAGCTGCAATGATGTAAATGGTGTTTCCGGCGAGTGAAGTATAAATTCGTGGATGTTTGTGCGGAGGACGGTATGCGAGATTGGTATTGAGCGGTAGCAGCGGAGAACTATATATGGTTAATAGTCACTTAGATTCTCTGTTGTGCTGAGTTGATTGTACTGTATCAATCCTATCCACACGTAGAACTTGTAGCAGCAAGCACATAATAATGATGCAGATATCAATATGAAGCCCGCGTTTGAAAGTCATTTACAATCTATCTACATTTACACCTACAGCGTTTCGCGCGTATACGTGCACAAGGGCGGGTGTCTGTTCATGCTATTCCGATCCCCTGTTCTTTTGTGTGTGCTCGTATAACTGATCTTTGTATATTTCTTAATCAAACGACTTGCAGCTATGATTCGACCGTCCCAAACTCTGCTGCGAGTCATGTCGATTTATGCCGCGCATGGGATGCTGCAAATGGTACTTGGCCGCGCTTGACGACCGTCTAACTGGAACAGCCCGACCATTCGACGACTCGTTGTCCATCAAACTTCTCGAAGAGTTTTGACTATGCATCGAGTTGGTCCGACCAACGCCGCTGCGAGCGGCTGATTGACCCGTTGACAAGCTCCGATTGGAAAGTTGCTTGACAAAGTTGCGGCTCATGGCGGACCGACGCATGCTATCGCATAGTTGCGACATGGCTTCGTTTAATTGAGGGGCACCGCCACCAGCCGGAACAGCTCCCGCGGATAAGACTGGCATGACAAGGTTGCCCGACGGCATGGCATGAAACGAGGTGCCGCGTCGTTGCATACTTGCAGGGTCGTGCAAGGACTGACTCAGCGATTGGTTCATCGCGGAACGCGATTGGAACGTTTGACGTTGGATGTGATGATGATAGGTGTCCCCATGAAGTGAATGCGAAAGAGAACTATTGTTCGCTGCACGCATCATGATGGGAGCATCTTGGTCGAGCCCTTGCGAAAATGGTGGAGCTTGTTGGTTTTGCATGAGAACAGTCCTCATTTGCGATAATTGACTCATGCTGGCTGAGCTTTGAGGAACGTACGCTCTTCCTCCAGGAGAGATTCGGACGGATCCAGGAATTGCTTGATTGTATACGATTGGAGCAGGAGCAAGAGCATATGCTTGCTGCTGCATGGGCTGCTGCTGCTGCTGCTGCTGCTGCACAAACGGTTGCTGGGGCTCCAAGGATGTCGACGCAATATACTGCTGCTGCATCGAGTTGCCATATTGATTTGTCTGGCCTCCTTGATTCATGGTCGCTTGTTGCTGCTGTTGCTGCTGCATTTGCATCAACTGCAAGGTCTGCATGTCGTTGAACTGCTGCGACGTTGGCATTTGAGGAGGCATGCCAATGGGAGCTGGTTCAATCTGCCGATGCATCTGAGATGTTTGCTGCATGTAACTGGCCGGCTGCTGCTGATGCGTTTGCTGATGATGCTGGCCAAGTAAGCTATCATTTGCCATGAACGCCTGCATCGTCGGCTGCGGCGCCTGATTTGAATTGTAGCCGTTGTATCCATTCATATTTTGATGATCACTAGACACCATCATGGGAGAAGCCTTCGCCATTCTTCCAGTCGGAATGTTCAGTTGCGATACCGGAGGTCCTAGAAATTGAAAGTCCTCCGTGGAAGGCTCCGGTGTCGCACCATCGTTTGCGAAGGAATCCACCGTTTCCGGACTGCTGTTCGTGTTAATGCTCGTATTCATGGCACTTGAAGCAGCCATTGGAGTCTTCATGACATTACTGTCCCCGATAGAATTGTATGGGCTATAGCGCTGATAATTACTGCTCGACCTTGGAGAGAAGTCTTCATTCGTATCGCGACACGAGGGGAGCGAGTCGTCCTGGAACGTTCCAAACGAGAGTTCGTTCGCGAAACTCTCCTGATACTTGTCATACAACGGCAAATTAAGCAGCGCAATAGGATCGAAATCGTCATTCATGCTGCCACCAAGAGCTTCTTCCATCGCGGAGCTCTTCAAGCCTCGCTCCACGGCAGCGGCCGCTTCTGCCGACAATTCTTTCTCATCCTTCATCGAGTTGCTTGTAGATTCTTCCTCAACTGATGTATGGAGAGAAGCCTCGAGGCCAACCATGGTGTTCATATTGCCGAAGCCCAAGGAACGTATCCAAAAGTCGAATGAAGGGAAGGAAAATGGCCGAGTCGTTTGCTCTCACCTCTCCGGCTGTCGGAGATCAGAGTGAGGCAGCCTCAAGACGTTCCGCCGCGCTCACGTAGGTTCAGTACCGTTTGCTACATGCCAAGACCTGCACGCGCAGCTAACATGTGCCTACTCGTAGAATGCGGAACGACAACGCCCAACAAAGTCGTACACCATAAATTGGAGGCAGTCAGTCATGCTTCAACGTCATTGCCCCCAAACAGCTGACTTGTGCGTCAACAATCTTAGCTATGTACTGCACAATGGTGAACAATAACAGCAGGTTGCAAAAAAACAACTGTAGCGGTACCTTTACTTGTCATAGTGTGTGGTGCCTTGTATGCAGGAAATAGTAAACATGCAGACAAGAAAGCAGCGTGATTAGAGTGATATAGCCGGTTATCCTCGGTTTGATTCGGGAGCATGCTACTTTTTAGGGGATAGTGTGACTACATTCCATCTCATACCTGTTAATAATGACGTCAATGCTATACTGTCCTCTACCCATCTATTCTATTGACAACTTACTTTGATTTCAACTTAAGATTTATACAAACATTGTATGTGGGTTGCAATGGCATGCTCAAAACCATGCTGGCAAGGTTGAACCATCATACAAATCCCAACTGAAAATGAGCTGCATTTGGCCACTTGGAGGAACCTACTTGTCTCCATCTACCATGGCCGCTAACTGAATGGCTGCTGTTTTCAATATCAGTGAGGGTTGTAGAGATTAGGTCCGGATATGATGGCAAGGTAGGATCAGTTCACAAATCCCATCTGATAGTTTGGAGTGTTTGACCTTTGGGAGGAAAACTTACTTACCATAATCATATTTACTGACTGATTTTCAAACATCTTATCATTAGAGCTATACATACACCTTATGAGAAATGCAATGGCATGCTCAGAATCATGTTGGTAAGATTGAACAAAGTTCAGGCGGTCCTAGTGGCAGAGTTGGGTTGAGATACTGAATGGGCTTAAAATGAAAGCATTGCACTTTCTACATCATGATACACTGCCTATCAACTGCCAGCCATCAATGTATATGACATTGGCATTTTGAGTGGGTCATGGTAGCCTGCTACTATGGACAAGCCAGATGGTCCTACTGGCATGACTTAGAAACAAGGTAGGCTAGAGATGAATGCATTGCACTTTCTACATCATGAAACAATGCCTGTCAG
This sequence comes from Mayamaea pseudoterrestris, assembly GCA_027923505.1. NCBI lineage: Eukaryota > Bacillariophyta > Bacillariophyceae > Sellaphorales > Sellaphoraceae > Mayamaea > Mayamaea pseudoterrestris. Next base: position 50,563 of record BROI01000034.1, read on the forward strand.
CTGCCAGCCATCAATGTATACAACATTGGCCGTTGGAGGGGGTCATGGCAGCCTGCTATTATGGACAAGTTTGGGGCCACAAAATTCAGCCAGTCCTAATGGCAGAACATCCATAGCTGACTACTAGCAGCCTCTGTATGGGAGGGCACTTCAGACATCCACACAGGAACCAGCCTGTTACACCATTGCTTTGCTCCATCAATCCTGTTTGGCTATGCTTGGGGACATGCCTGCGGTGGATTGGTGAAAAAAACAGCGGATTCTAGCAGCTACGTATGGCTCACATTACACACCACAATGGCGCTAACCTTACCCCAATTGTAGTCTTGCTCCATCAATTCCATTTGGCTATGCTTGATAACATGCTTGCAGTGAGATTGGTAAAAATCATCCATAGCTGTTTCCAAGCAGCAATGGTATGGGGGGGCAGTTCAGACATTTACACAGGAGCCAGCACCATGGTGCTACAGTGCATGGCATTCAAACCTTACCCCAATTGTAGTCTTGCTCCATCAAATCCATTTGGCTATGCTTGATAACATGCTTGCAGTGAGATTGGTAAAAAAACATCCATAGCTGTTTCCAAGCAGCTATGGTATGGGAGGGCAGTTCAGACATTTACACAAGAACCAGCACCATGGCGCTACAGTGCATGGCATTCAAACCTTATCCCAATTGTAGTCTTGCTCCATCAATTCCATTTGGCTATGCTTGATATCATGCTTGCAGTGAGATTGGTAAAAAACATCCATAGCTGTTCCAAGCAGCTATGGTATGGGTGGACAATTCAGACATCCACACATGAACCAGCTCCAAGTGCATGGCCTAATTGTAGTATTGCTCATCAATCCTGTATTGCTATGCTTGGGGACATGCTTGCGGTGAGATTGGTGCAAAAAATTCATCCATAGTGAATTTCTAGCAGCTATGGTATGGGAGGGCAATCCAGACATCCACACAGGTACTGCAATATGGTGCTACAGTGCATGGCCTTCCAAACCTACCCCCAATTGTCATGTATACATTGTGTAAAGGTGGCAATGGCTGAAAAGGCAATAAGGGCCATAGTTTGACTGGTTCGGATTCATAGACTGCGCTTATGTTCTATCTGGCCCATTTACTCCCACAGCCTTTCCAAAACTTGAGCTTGCCAGATTCATTTGTGTTTGTTGGCCTCATTGATATCTTGGTCCATGGTGGCAATGTTTGTAATTGATGGGGATGCCCAGTGGACCTGGTGGTACGGGGTGGAACGTACGTGATACTTAGCTATGTGGAAGCTAGCATGTCTATACCCAAAACTTGAAGGATTTGCATGACCACCACTGTTGTAGTGGATGATTGACCTTACCAAAAGCTTGGTGAAAGGTGGGAAGGCTTCAAATGATGGGGATGGCCAAAGTTTTGCGGGTGCTGCCACTGCTGCTGCGTGACATACAGTCACACGGAATACAGCGTATCTACTCCTGTTTCTGCATGAGTTGTCAAACTTTGTATATGTCATAGTACCTCACATATACCTCATCTAAAGGTGGCAATGGCTGAAAAGGCAATCAGGGCCATAGTTTGACTGGTTCGGATTCATTGACTGCAAAGTTCTGTGGGTGCTGCTGCTGCTTTTGTGTGACGTACATTCGCACAGAATACAGCGTATCTACTTCTGTTTTACCAGGAAAACATGAGATGTCAAACTTTGTATGTGTCATATTACCTCACGTATACCTTGTCTAAAGGTGGTAATGGCTAAAAAGACAATCAGGGCCATAGTTTGACTGGTTCGGATTCATAGACTGCGCTTTGTTCTATTTGGCCCGTCTACTCCCACAGCTTTCCCAAAACTTGAGCTTGCCAGGTTTGTTTGGTTTTGATGGCCTCAATGATAGTTTGGCCCATGGTGGCAATGTTGGTAGTTGATGGGGATGCCCAGCGGACCTGGTGGCGTGGTGTGGTGTGGCGACGTACGGGATACTTAGCTATGTGGAAGCTAGCATGTCTGTACCCAAAACTTGAGAGATTTGCCAAGATCCTTATTTCAGGTGCATAGCAAGATGGATTGCAAGATGGATTGCCTGGCTGGTCCCTTTGTAAACTGCAATGTGACTGGTGAGATCAACTGAAAGTTTGATGTGGTTGACCACTTGGAGGAACCTACTTGCTACAAACACGCACATCCACTGACTGATGTGCTTCCTTTTTGGACCATCTCAGCTTTTGACTTTGTCAAACAACTTATGCTGATTGCAATGGCATGCTCAGAATAATGCTAGCAAGGTTGGATGTCACACTAAACCCAAATGGAAGTTTGCTGTGTTTGCCACATGGTAAAGCCTACTTGTCTCAGTCTCAGTTCCACCACAGCCACTGACTGAACTGCTGCCGTTTTCAAAGATATAAGCCTTGAACATTGTGAAGCACCGTCTGCAGATTGCAGTTGCAGGTTCGGATTCATGGTGACGAGGTTGGATCATTTCATAAATCCCATCTGAAAGTTTGATGTGGTTGACCACTTTGGAGGAACCTACTTGCTACAATCACGCATATCCACTGACTGATGTGCTTCCATTTTGGACCATCTCAGCCTTTGACTTTGTCAAACAACTTATGCTGATTGCAATGGCATGCTCAGAATAATGCTAGCAAGGTTGGATTATCACACTAAACGCAACTGAAAGTTTGCTGTGTGTGCCACATGGTAAAGCCTACTTGTCTCAGTCTCGGTTGCACCGCAGCCACTGACTGAACTGCTGCCATTTTCAAAGATCCAAGCCTTGGACCTAGTCAAGTACCATCTGCAGATTGCAGTTGCAGGTTCGGATTCATGATGACAAGGTTGGATCATTAAATAAATCCCATCTGAAAGTTTGATGTGGTTGACCACTTGGAGAAACCTACTTGCTACAATCACACACATCCACTGACTGATGTGCTTCCTTTTTGGACCATACCAGCCTTTGACTTTGTCAAACAACTTATGCTGATTGCAATGGCATGCTCAGAATAATGCTAACAAGGTTGGATTATCACACTAAACCCAACTGAAAGTTTGCTGTGTTTGCCACATGGTATAGTCTACTTGTCTCCTTCTCAGTTGCACCGCAGCCACTGACTGATCTGCTGCTGTTTTCAAAGATATAAGCCTTGAACATTGTGAAGCACCGTCTGCAGATTGCAGTTGCAGGTTCGGATTCATGGTGACGAGGTTGGATCATTTCATAAATCCCATCTGAAAGTTTGATGTGGTTGACCACTTGGAGGAACCTACTTGCTACAATCACGCACATCCACTGACTGATGTGCTATCTTTTTGAACCATCTCAGCCTTTGACTTTGTCAAACAACTTCTGCTGATTGCAATGGCCCATCTACTCCACAGCTTTGCCAAAACTTGAGCTTGCCAGGTTTGTTTGGTTTTGTTGGCTTCATTGATCATTTTGCCCATGGTGGCAATGTTAGTTATTGATGGGGATGCCCAGCGGACCTGGTGGCATGGTGTGGCGACGTACGGGATACTTAGCTATGTGGAAGCTAGCATGTCTACTCCCAAAACTTGAAGGATTTGCATGACTGCCAAGGTTGTAGAGGATGATTGACCTTACCAAAATTTTCTTGAAAGGTGGGAATGCTTCACATGATGGGGATGGCCAAAGTTTTGCGGGTGCTGCCACTGCTGCTGCTGCCACTGCTGCTGCGTGACATACAGTCACATGGAATACAGCGTATCTACTCCTGTTTTGCCAGGAACACATGAGTTGTCCAACAGACATCAGCCAAGCCTACCATCATGTAGCGCAGCCTGAATAATGATGTTAGCACCATTCTGGTGTATTTTGGGCACCTACAGGGCTTGCTGTAGGAACGTTTGAATGTCATGGCTTCGCGGGCTGAGACTGGTGACAAGTTGTCACCAAATACATTGCCATCCCCTGAGACACCAGCCAAGCCTACCATTTTGTAGCGCAGCCGGAATAATGATGTGGTCACCATTCTGGTGTATTTTGGGCACCTACAGGGCTTGTTGGATGACACGATAATATCAGACGAACCTTTATTCCAGCGACTACAATGGACTAGGAGCGATCAACCTCTTCGTCCAGCGTAAAGCAAACAAACAAACTCAATTGCTAGAATAGTGCGTGTTACTCGCTACTCTACTCGTGCGCTTCTTTCTCATTCTCACTGGGTTCACGGTCGAGGTTCACGCCTCGATCGTCAGCGATTTCACTCATGTATGTGAGGATTCGGTCACAATTGTGACTCAACCCTGCACAGGATTAAATGCATACAAAACACAGGTAGCTAACCGTCTTGTCATGAGACGCAGGTCAACTCAACTCAATAATATTGTGTCATCCCCCTTGATCTAGGCTTGTGACAACGATTGACACGATAATATCAGACGAACCTTTATTCCAGCGACTACAATGGACTAGGAGCGATCAACCTCTTCGTCCAGCGTAAAGCAAACAAACAAACTCAATTGCTAGAATAGTGCGTGTTACTCGCTACTCTACTCGTGCGCTTCTTTCTCATTCTCACTGGGTTCACGGTCAGGTTTAACGCCTCGATCGTCAGCATTCACTCATGTATGTGAGGATTCGGTCACAATTGTGACTCAACCCTGCACAGGATTAAATGCATACAAAACACAGGTAGCTAACCGTCTTGTCATGAGACGCAGGTCAACTCAACTCAATAATATTGTGTCATCCCCCTTGATCTAGGCTTGTGACAACGATTGTTTTCCTCACTGTAACGCAACCATGATAGTGAATACCTCGCTTCGCAAGTCCTTTCTACACAACAACCGCTCTCAATGCGGCCGAGCCTTATACGATCCTGTTCCTGCGCTCGTGCCAAGTATTCGGATTGACGCCGCCTGGAATCTGCTCTTTCTCTCTCAATTTCTCGATTCTTTCACTCTCTCTTTCGCACAGCTCTCTCAGGTCAAGACAAGCTAGCAAGACTGTTAATCTGACACGATAATATCAGACGAACCTTTATTCCAGCGACTACAATGGACTAGGAGCGATCAACCTCTTCGTCCAGCGTAAAGCAAACAAACAAACTCAATTGCTAGAATAGTGCGTGTTACTCGCTACTCTACTCGTGCGCTTCTTTCTCATTCTCACTGGGTTCACGGTCGAGGTTCACGCCTCGATCGTCAGCGATTTCACTCATGTATGTGAGGATTCGGTCACAATTGTGACTCAACCCTGCACAGGATTAAATGCATACAAAACACAGGTAGCTAACCGTCTTGTCATGAGACGCAGGTCAACTCAACTCAATAATATTGTGTCATTGGAGGGGTGTTTGAATGTCACAGCATTTGCAGGCTGTGACTGGTGACAAGTTGTCACCAAATACATTGCCATCCCCTAAGACACCAGCCAAGCCTACCATCTTGTAGCGCAGCCTGAATAATGATGTTGGCACCATTCTGGTGTATTTTGGGCACCTACAAGGCTTGCTGTAGGAGCGTTTGAATGTCATTGCATCCGCAGGCTGAGACTGGTGACAAGTTGTCACCAAATACATTGCCATCACCTGAGACACCAGCTAAGCCTACCATCTTGTAGCACAGCCTGAATAATAATGATGTAATAATGATGGTAGCACCATTCTGGTGTATTTTGGGCACCTACAGGGCTTGCTGTAGGAACATTTGAATTTCACGGCAATTGCGGGCTGAGACTGGTGACAAGTTGTCACCAAATACATTGCCATCCCCTGAGACACCAGCCAAGCCTACCATCTTGTAGAGCAGCCTGCATAATGATGTTGGCACCATTCTAGTGTATTTTGGGCACCTACAGGGCTTGTTGGAGGGGTGTTTGAATGTCACAGCATTTGCGGGCTGTGACTGGTGACAAATTGTCACCAAATACATTGCCATCCCCTGAGACACCAGCCAAGCCTACCATCTTGTAGCAAAGCCTGAATAATGATGTTGGCAACATTCTGGTGTATTTTGGGCACCTACAGGGCTTGCTGTAGGGGCGTTTGAATGTCATGGCATCTGCGGGCTGAGACTGGTGACAAGTTGTCACCAAATACATTGCCATCCCTTGAGACACCAGCCAAGCCTACCATCTTGTAGCGCAGCCTGAATAATGATGTTGGCACCATTCTGGTGTATTTTGGGCACCTACAGGGCTTGCTGTAGGGGCGTTTGAATGTCACGGCATCCGCAGGCTGAGACTGGTGACAAGTTGTCACCAAATACATTGCCATCCCCTGAGACACCAGCCAAGCCTACCATCTTGTAGCGCAGCCTGAATAATGATGTTGGCACCATTCTGGTGTATTTTGGGCACCTACAGGGCTTGCTGTAGGGGCGTTTGAATGTCACAGCAATTGCGGGCTGAGACTGGTGACAAGTTGTCACCAAATACATTGCCATCCCCTGAGACACCAGCCAAGCCTACCATTTTGTAGAGCAGCCTGAATAATGATGTTGGCACCATTCTAGTGTATTTTGGGCACCTACAGGGCTTGTTGGAGGGGTGTTTAAATGTCCCAGCATTTGCGGGCTGTGACTGGTGACAAATTGTCACCAAATACATTGCCATCCCCTGAGACACCAGCCAAGCCTACCATCTTGTAGCGTAGCCTGAATAATGATGTTGGCACCATTCTGGTGTATTTTGGGCACCTACAGGGCTTGCTGTAGGGGCGTTTGAATGTCATGGCATCTGCGGGCTGAGACTGGTGACAAGTTGTCACCAAATACATTGCCATCCCCTGAGACACCAGCCAAGCCTACCATCTTGTAGCGCAGCCTGTATAATGATGGTGGAACCATTCTGGTGTATTTTGGGCACCTACAGGGCATGCTGTAGGGGCGTTTGAATGTCACAGCATCCGCGGGCTGAGACTGGTGACAAGTTTTCACCAAATACATTGCCATCCCCTGAGACACCAGCCAAGCCTGCCATCTTGTAGCGTAGCCTGAATAATGATGTTGGCACCATTCTGGTGTATTTTGGGCACCTACAGGGCTTGCTGTAGGGGCGTTTGAATGTCATGGCATCTGCGGGCTGAGACTGGTGACAAGTTGTCACCAAATACATTGCCATCCCTTGAGACACCAGCCAAGCCTACCATCATGTAGCGCAGCCTGAATAATGATGTTGGCACCATTCTGGTGTATTTTGGACACCTACAGGGCTTGCTGTAGGGGCGTTTGAATGTCACAGCAATTGTGGGCTGAGACTGGTGACAAGTTGTCACCAAATACATTGCCATCCCCTGGGACACCAGCTAAGCCTACCATGTTGTAGCGCAGCCTGCACAATGATGTTGGCACCATTCTGGTGTATTTTGGGTAACTACAGGGCTTGCTATAGGGGCGTTTGAATGTCATGGCATCCGCGGGCTGAGACTGGTGACAAATTGTCACCAGATACATTGCCATCCCTGAGACACCAGCCAAGCCTACCATCTTGTAGAGCAGCCTGAATAATGAGGTTGGCATCATTCTGGTGTATTTTGGGCACCTGCAGGGCTTGCTGTAGGGGCATTTGAATGTCACAGCATTTGTGGGCTGAGACTGGTGACAAATTGCCACCAAATACATTGCCATCCCCTGAGACACCAGCCAAGCCTACCATCTTGTAGCGCAGCCTGAATAATGATGTTGGCTCCATTCTGGTGTATTTTGGGCACCTACAAGGCTTGCTGTAGGGGTAACACCATGGAATAGTCTGCAGGCTGGGTGTGGCCAACACCCCACATTATGGAGTCATACCACTACAGTGCCCCGTAACCTGGCCACCCAAATACCCAATGAGTCAAGCAAAACATGTCCAGGGTATGCCATTGACAGGTGCAGAGTCTCAGATGGTGCAAAAAGGACTGCCTGGAGACTGACACCATGGGTACGGCCTCCACTGTGGGTGTTGGATCATTTCAAAATCCCATCTGAAAGTTTGATGTGGTTGACCACTTGGAGGAACCTACTTGCTACAATCATGCACATCCACTGACTGATGTGCTTCCTTTTTGGACCATCTCGGCCTTTGACTTTGTCAAACAACTTACGCTGATTGCAATGGCATGCTCAGAATAATGCTAGCAAGGTTGGATTGTCACACTAAACCCAAATGAAAGTTTGCTGTGTTTGCCACATGGTAAAGCCTACTTGTCTCAGTCTCAGTTGCACGGCAGCCACTGACTGAACTGCTGCCGCTTTCAAAGATCCAAGCCTTGGACCTTGTCAAATACCATCTGCAGATTGCAGTTGCAGGTTCGGATTCATGGTGACAAGGTTGACACGATAATATCAGACGAACCTTTATTCCAGCGACTACAATGGACTAGGAGCGATCAACCTCTTCGTCCAGCGTAAAGCAAACAAACAAACTCAATTGCTAGAATAGTGCGTGTTACTCGCTACTCTACTCGTGCGCTTCTTTCTCATTCTCACTGGGTTCACGGTCGAGGTTCACGCCTCGATCGTCAGCGATTTCACTCATGTATGTGAGTATTCGGTCACAATTGTGACTCAACCCTGCACAGGATTAAATGCATACAAAACACAGGTAGCTAACCGTCTTGTCATGAGACGCAGGTCAACTCAACTCAATAATATTGTGTCATCCCCCTTGATCTAGGCTTGTGACAACGATCGGTTTGCCGTATCACCCTTCCAGAAAAGAATCGGAATGATCAGGGGTCGGAACGTGGCATGTGGCAAGAACTTGGTAAGAACGTCGGCGACGTTCTGCTTGCCCAAGATGTGCTCAAAGTACAGAACATTGCTTGCAATGGCCTCACGAACTCGGTGGTAGGCGAGCGCATTGTGTCGCTTAGAAAGTGTGGAGTGCGGGATCGTTGACGACTTCTTGACACTTTCGTTGTCGCCGAACATCCAGGCTGGTCCACTCAAAGGAACTCCCAACATGCGTAGGGAGTATCGGAAATCCACTAGTCTGTTCGCCGGGTCTTGGCTGAACTCGGATCCGTACGTTGCAGTCTCAACAGTATTCTGACGCTTGCAGAACCATTCGACAGGCGTCTGGTTCAGGAAATGCAGGACTCCCATTGCGGAACGTCCAGTAGTGTAATCATGGTACAGGTTCGCGTCCATAAAGGTAGTTAGTTGCACAGGCTTGCCCTTCGGGATCGGCATGTTCCACGGAAGCTCTTCGCTTGAGTTGCCGTAGACCGATTGCAACCAATCATACTTGGTAGGTTCCCCGTGATCGACGATCTTCGTCCGGAAACGAATCGCCGCATCAGGGTACTCAGCTAGGTAACCGCAGACTCGCTTGGCTCGGTCCAGGTGTCCGCGGCGCGGGGCGCAGCGGAATCGTCCAAGTGTCATAACGGCACAATGAATGTCAAGTCGACATAGGGTCACTGCCCACTGGAGGGCACCGATAAGAGACTGGTACTGTTGAATGCCACGGGCATCCAGCTCTTCGGTAAGGTCAAGTTCGGGGTGGTCCCCGTCGTCAAGCGGTGACTTGCGCTTGCGTGGTTTCTCGCCAAACATGGTTTCGTAGTTCTTGAGCATGCGACCGACGTAGGTCTTTGCGCTCATGCAGAGGGTTCCATCGGGATCACGATAGAAGTCGGCTCCAAGGTGGTACTTGATGTCGCCGACGCCCTTTAGCTTGTACTTGTACTTCTCCTTGAGGAGGTCTGTGAAGGCTTGTGGATCCTTCATGGCCATAGCCAGATCGTCGACGAACACGCCGACGTACTCGTAGTGAGTGCCACAGTCTTTCATCCAGACGTCAGGATCCGCGTAGCTTGGATAGAATCCAATGTCGCGGAGTGTGTCGGCAAAGTGCTCATGCCAACGCGCGCCAGAAGTGCGCAATCCGTATAGTGCCTTGTAGATGACCAAGGTATGGCCTTCCAATGGTCCAAACTCGGGACCGGCAACAATGTAGACCTTTTCCTTGGTCTTGGCCTCGAGGTAGGCGTTACCGACATCGGCAGCCCAAAACTTGAGGTCGTTCAGTTCAGCTAACAGTGCTATGGTTCGAATGCTTCGCATAGAGACAACGCCGGAGTAGGCGGAGTCTTTGGGCGGAGCTGTCAAATGTCCCCCAGCGACGAGTCGGGCCTTACGTCGTAGATCGTTCTTGCAGTCGACAACAAGATGCGCGTTGATGCGCTTCCAATCACTTTCCATGAAGGCACCGATGCCCTTGTCGATGAAAGTGTCGTACTCGTGTAGCTGCTCCATCTCAGTCTTGACGGCGTCAGCCCACAGGGTGTTTCCATTAGCAGCGTCGAGGCGGTTCGCTTCCTTCCAGGTATTAGGAACTTGAACGCCAAATTTGAAACGCGCTTCTTGGACACGGTTCTTCTTTGCAGCCTTGCACATGCGGTTAAACAGTTTAGTGCGTCCTGCCATGCGCCTCAAGCGCTTCCATCCATCCTTGTCCAACATACCCTTGCGCTTGCCGTATTCGGCAACGGTAACAGGGTCGGACTTGATAATCAATGCGAGTGGCTCCCAGGTCTTCTCGCCATTTGCCCATTGGATGAGCAAGTTGTAGGATGAGCCGCGATACGTAGCGTCGGCTTGTGTCAGTGAACCCTCATGTCCGTCAATGAAATCAAACTTGTAGTACTGATCATCGTCGTCATCGTCCCCCAGTCGTAAAGAATCTTGCCGCTCGCACAGGTCGGCTAGTTCGTTGTAGGTAATAAGCTCGTCGACGTCGCCGTCGCCGAGACTCAATCGGAACTTGATAATCTTGTGGTTGGCTTCGTCGCGATCGTTCAGTTGCTCGATAACCTTGTAACGTCGCGTGGAGCCATCTTCCTCGTCAAGAAGGACAGTGCGTCCCATCAGTTCAGCCGGAGTAAAGGACGGCATGGGTCCATCAGGATCCAAACCGGCTAACTCAGCAGCGCTTTCCAACGTGAATGCGTCTTCATCCACGGTTCCCCCAGAATCAGGCGCTGGGGTCGGTGTAAGGTCGTGTTCAAACACCAGACCAACTAGGTCATAATCAACGTCAAACTCGTCGACAGTTTCGACTTGGACTCGTTCACGCACGGGGCGCGCGTCGAATACAGGTTCCGCGAAAAGTGATGCTCGGACTCGGGTTCAGAGCGTGCCGCCAGCCATAGGTTACGCTTCTTCGGAGAAGGGACGAACGTTGGATCGGACGACAACCATTCCAGTCCGATCGGATCGAACTGTGGCTGCGAGGGAGCATCCGCATTGCCTGCTGAGCCCTCCCATATATTGGAAATAGGCATGTTGTCATGATGGGCCATATGTTGGTCAGTTGCATCTCAGTAACCATCACAATGTATGCCATGGTGAGACTCCGCCAACCCTACAACTTGTTGGATCTGCTAGTGGTGCACCTCAAGTGGCAAGCAAGACTTCTAAAATGGCCTGCAAACCCCATAATACAACAAACATGGACTTGAGCAGTGAATGGGACTCATAGACTTCTCCATTGAGGTGTAGAAGCTATTACTATGCCCTGAGACTCCGCACATTTAACAACTGGTTGAATGTGCCAGCCCTGCTCCCTTTTTGGTTGCAGGGATCACCAGCATTGCCTGCTGAGCCCTCCAATATCTTTCATTTTATGTTTGTTGTCATGATGGGCCAATAAGTTGGTCAGTTGCACCTCAGTATCCATCACCATGGTACGCCACTGTTACACTGAGCCTACCAACAACTTGTTGGATCTGCCAGAGCTGCCAGCAGTGCTCCTCAAGTGGCAAGTGAGACTTCCAAAATGGCCTCCAGACCCCAAAACACATCAAACATGGACTGTAACAGTGAATGGGACTCATAGACTTGTCCAGTTGGGGTGGAAGCCATCACTATGCCCTGACACTCGGCACATTCAACAACTGGTAGAATGTGCCAGCCCGGCTCCCTTTTTGGCTGCAGGGATCATCAGCAGTGCCTGCTGATCCCTCCAATTTATTTCAAATTGGTTTGTTGTCATGATGGGCCATAAGTTGGTCAGTTGCACCTCAGTATCCATAACCGTGTATGCCATGGTGAGACTCAGCTGATCCTACAACTTGTTGGATCTGCCAGCAGTGCACCTCAAGTGGCAAGTGAGACTTTTATAATGGCCTGCAAACCCCATAATACAATGCACATGGACTGTTACAGTGAATGGGACTCAAAGACTTGTCCATTGGGGTGTGGAAGCCATCACTATGCCCTGAGACTCCGCACATTCAACAACTGGTTGAATGTGCCAGTCCTGCTCCCTTTGTGGCTACAGGGATCTTCAGCATTCCCTGCTTAACCCTCCAATATGTTTCAAATAGGTTTGTTGTCATTATGGGCCATAAGTTGATCAATTGCACCTCAGTATCCATCGCCATGTATGCAATGATGATTCTGAGCAGATAACAACTTGTTGGATCTGCCAGCAGTGTACCTCAAGTGGCAAGTGAGACTTCCAAAATGGCCTCCAGACCCCATAATACAACGTACATGGACTGTAACAGTGAATGGGACTCAAAGACATGACCAATTGGGTGTGAAAGCCATCACTATGCCCTGAGACTCTGCACATTCAACAACTGGTTAAATGTGCCAGCCCTGCTCCTTTTGTGGCTGCAAGGATCATCAGCATTGCTCGCTGAGCCCTCCAATATAATTCAAATAGGTTTGTTGTCATGATGGGCCATAAGTTGGTCAATTGCACCTCAGTATCCATAACCGTGTATGCCATGGTGAGACTCAGCCGATCCTACAACTTGTTGGATCTGCCAGCAGTGCACCTCAAGTGGCAAGTGAGACTTTTATAATGGCCTGCAAACCCCATAATACAATGCACATGGACTGTTACAGTGAATGGGACTCAAAGACTTGTCCATTGGGGTGTGGAAGCCATCACTATGCCCTGAGACTCCGCACATTCAACAACTGGTTGAATGTGCCAGCCATGCTCCCTTTTGGCTGCAGGGATCATCAGCATTGCCTGCTGAGCCCTCCCAATCCTTTTCATATCATGTTTGTTGTCATGGTGGGCCATAAGTTGGTCAGTTGCACCTCCGTATCCTTCACCATGTATGGTGAGACTGAGCAAATCCAACAACTTGTTGGATCTGCCAGTGGTGCACTTCAAATGGCAAGTGAGACTTCCAAAATGGCCTGGAGACCCCATAATACAACTCACTTGGACTGTAACAGTGAATGGGACTCAAAGACATGACCAATTGGGTGCGAAAGCCATCACTATACCCTGAGACTCAACACATTCAACAACTGGTTGAATGTGCCAGCCCTGCTCCTTTTGTGGCTGCAGGGATCATCAGCATTGCTCGCTGAGCCCTCCAATATAATGCAAATAGGTTTGTTGTCATGATGGGCCATAAGTTGGTCAATTGCACCTCAGTATCCATAACCGTGTATGCCATGGTGAGACTCAGCTGATCCTACAACTTGTTGGATCTGCCAGCAGTGCACCTCAAGTGGCAAGTGAGACTTCCAAAATGGCCTGCAGACCCCATAATACAACTAACATGGTCTGTTACAGTGAATTGGACTCAAAGACTTGTCCATTGGGGTGTGGAAGCCATCACTATGCCCTGAGACTCCGCACATTCAACAACTGGTTGAATGTGCCAGTCCTGCTCCCTTTGTGGCTACAGGGATCATCAGCATTGCCTGCTAAACCCTCCAATATGTTTCAAATAGGTTTGTTGTCATTATGGGCCATAAGTTGGTCAATTGCACCTCAATATCCATCACCGTGTATGCCATGATGATTCTGAGCAGATAACAACTTGTTGGATCTGCTAGCGGTGCACCATTAGTGCCAAGGGAGACTTCTAAAATGACCGAACCCAAAAACAACAAAAATGAACGTGAACAGTGAAGGGGACTCATAGACTTGTCCTTTGGGGTGTGGAAGCCATCACTTTTATGCCCTGAGACTCCGCACATTCAACAACTGGTTGGATGTGCCAGCCATGCTCTCTTTGTGGCAGCATGAATCATCAGCATTGCCTGCTGAGCCCTCCAATATCTTTCATATTATGTTTGTTGTCATGATGGGCCAATAAGTTGGTCAGTTGCAACTCAGTATCCATAATGCCATGATGATTCTGAGCAGATAACAACTTGTTGGATCTGCCAGCAGTGCCCCTCAAGTGGCAAGTGAGACTTCCAAAATGGCCTCCAGACCCCATAATACAACGTACATGGACTGTAACAGTGAATGGGACTCAAAGACATGACCAATTGGGTGTGGAAGCCATCACAATGCCCTGAGACGCAGCACATTCAACAACTGGTTGAATGTGCCAGCCCTGCTCCTTTGTGGCTGCAGGGATCATCAGCATTGCTCGCTGAGCCATCCAATATAATTCAAATAGGTTTGTTGTCATGATGGGCCATTAGTTGGTCAATTGCACCTCAGTATCCATAACCATGTATGCCATGGTGAGACTCAGCCGATCCTACAACTTGTTGGATCTGCCAGCATTACACCTAAGTGGCAAGTGAGACTTCCAAAATGGCCTGCAGACCCCATAATACAACAAACATGGACTGTAACAGTGAATGGGACTCAAAGACTTGTCCATTGGGGTGTGGAAGCCATCACTATGCCCTGAGACTCAGCACATTCAACAACTGGTTGAATGTGCCAGCCCTGCTCCCTTTAAGGCTACAGGGATCATCAGCATTGCCTGCTGAGCCCCCTAATATCTTTCATATTATGTTTGTTGTCATGATGGGCCAATAAGGTGGTCAGTTGCAACTCAGTATCCATCACCATGTATGCCATGGTGAGACTGAGCAAATCCAACAACTTGTTGGATCTGCCAGCAGTGCACCTCAAGTGGCAAGTGAGACTTCCAAAATGGCCTCCAGACCCCATAATACAACGTACATGGACTGTAACAGTGAATGGGACTCAAAGACATGACCAATTGGGTGTGGAAGCCATCACAATGCCCTGAGACTCAGCACATTCAACAACTAGTTGAATGTGCCAGCCCTGCTCCTTTTGTGGCTGCAGGGATCATCAGCATTGCTCGCTGAGCCCTCCAATATAATTCAAATAGGTTTGTTGTCATGATGGGCCATAAGTTGGTCAATTGCACCTCAGTATCCATAACCGTGTATGCCATGGTGAGACTCAGCCGATCCTACAACTTGTTGGATCTGCCAGCAGTGCACCTAAGTGGCAAGTGAGACTTCTTAAATGGCCTGCAGACCCCATAATACAACAAACATGGACTGTAACAGTGAATGGGACTCAAAGACGTTTTCTCTTAGGTGCGAAAGCCATCACTATGCACTAAGACTCCGCACATTCAACAACTGGTTAAATGTGCCAGCCCTGCTCCTTTATTTGCTGCAGGGATCATCAGCATTGCCTGCTGAGCCCTCCCAATCCTTTTCATATCATGTTTGTTGTCATGATGGGCCATAAGATGGTCAGTTGCACCTCAGTATCCATCACCATGTATCCAATGGTGAGACTGAGCCGACCCCACGACTTGTTGGATCTGCCAGCGGTGCACCTCAAGTGGCAAACGAGACTTAAAAATTGTCTCCAGACCCCATAATACAACGCACATGGACTGTAACAGTGAATGGGACTCATCAACTTGTTCTTTTGGGTGCGGAAGCCATCACTATGCCCTGAGACTCTGCACATTCAACAACTGGTTGAAGGTGCCAGCCCTGCCCCCTTTTTCGCTGCAGGGATCATCAGCATTGCCTGCTGAGCCCTCCAATATCTTTCATATCATGTTTGTTGTCATGATGGGCCATAAGTTGGTCAGTTGCACCTCAGTATCCATCACCGTGTATGCCATGGTGAGACTCAGCCGACCCTACAACTTATTGGTTCTGCCAGCAGTGCACCTCAAGTGGCAAGTGAGACTTCCAAAATGGCCTGCAGACCCCATAATACAACAAACATGGACTGTAACAGTGAATGGGACTCATAGACTTGTCCATTGGGGTGTGGAAGCCATCACTATGCCCTGAGACTCCGCACATTCAACAACTGGTTGAATGTGCCAGCCCTGCTCCCTTTGTGGCTGCAGGGATCATCAGCATTGCCTGCTGAGCCCTCCAATATATTAAAAATAGGTTGGTTGTCATGATGGGCCATGAGTTGGTCAGTTGCACCTCAGTATCCTTCGCCATGTATGCCACGGTGAGACTGAGCAGATCCAACAACTTGTTGGATCTGCCAGTGGTGCACCTCAAGTGGCAAGTGAGACTTCCAAAATGGCCTGCAAACCCCATAATACAACAAATATGGACTGTAACAGAGAATGGGACTCATAGACTTGTTCTTTTGGGTGTAGTGGCCATCACTATGCCCTGAGACTCCGCACATTCAACAACTAGTTGAATGTGCCAGCCCTGCTCCCTTTGTGGCTACAGGGATCATCAGCATTGCCTGCTGAGCCCTCCAATATCTTTCATATCATATTTGTTGTCATGACGGGCCATAAGATGGTCAGTTGCACCTCGGTATCCATCACCATGTATGCCATGGCGAGACTGAGCTGACCCTACAACTTGTTGGATCTGCCAGTGGTGCACCTCAAGTGGCAAGTGAGACTTCCAAAATGGCCTCCAGACCCCATAATACAACCAACGGGGACTGTAACAGTGAATGGGACTCATAGACTTTTTCTTTTGGGTTTGGAAGCCATAACTATGCCCTGAGACTCAGCACATTCAACAACTGGTTAAATGTGCCAGCCCTGCTCCCTTTGTGGCTGCAGGGAGCATCCGCATTGCCTGCTGAGCCCTCCCATATATTGGAAATAGGCATGTTGTCATGATGGGCCATATGTTGGTCAGTTGCATCTCAGTAACCATCACAATGTATGCCATGGTGAGACTCCGCCAACCCTACAACTTGTTGGATCTGCTAGTGGTGCACCTCAAGTGGCAAGCAAGACTTCTAAAATGGCCTGCAAACCCCATAATACAACAAACATGGACTTGAGCAGTGAATGGGACTCATAGACTTCTCCATTGAGGTGTAGAAGCTATTACTATGCCCTGAGACTCCGCACATTTAACAACTGGTTGAATGTGCCAGCCCTGCTCCCTTTTTGGTTGCAGGGATCACCAGCATTGCCTGCTGAGCCCTCCAATATCTTTCATTTTATGTTTGTTGTCATGATGGGCCAATAAGTTGGTCAGTTGCACCTCAGTATCCATCACCATGGTACGCCACTGTTACACTGAGCCTACCAACAACTTGTTGGATCTGCCAGCAGTGCACCTCAAGTGGCAAGTGAGACTTCCAAAATGGCCTCCAGACCCCAAAACACATCAAACATGGTTGTAACAGTGAATGGGACTCATCAACTTGTCGAGTTGGGGTGGAAGCCATCACTATGCCCTGACACTCAGCACAATCAACAACTGGTTGAATGTGCCAGCCCTGCTCCCTTTTTGGCTGCAGGGATCATCAGCAGTGCCTGCTGATCCCTCCAATTTATTTTAAATAGGTTTGTTGTCATGATGGGCCATAAGTTGGTCAGTTGCACCTCAGTATCCATAACCGTGTATGCCATGGTGAGACTCAGCTGATCCTACAACTTGTTGGATCTGCCAGCAGTGCACCTCAAGTGGCAAGTGAGACTTTTATAATGGCCTGCAAACCCCATAATACAATGCACATGGACTGTTACAGTGAATGGGACTCAAAGACTTGTCCATTGGGGTGTGGAAGCCATCACTATGCCCTGAGACTCCGCACATTCAACAACTGGTTGAATGTGCCAGCCATGCTCCCTTTGTGGCTACAGGGATCATCAGCATTGCCTGCTAAACCCTCCAATATGTTTCAAATAGGTTTGTTGTCATTATGGGCCATAAGTTGATCAATTGCACCTCAGTATCCATCGCCATGTATGCAATGATGATTCTGAGCAGATAACAACTTGTTGGATCTGCCAGCAGTGTACCTCAAGTGGCAAGTGAGACTTCCAAAATGGCCTCCAGACCCCATAATACAACGTACATGGACTGTAACAGTGAATGGGACTCAAAGACATGACCAATTGGGTGTGAAAGCCATCACTATGCCCTGAGACTCTGCACATTCAACAACTGGTTAAATGTGCCAGCCCTGCTCCTTTTGTGGCTGCAAGGATCATCAGCATTGCTCGCTGAGCCCTCCAATATAATTCAAATAGGTTTGTTGTCATGATGGGCCATAAGTTGGTCAATTGCACCTCAGTATCCATCACCGTGTATGCCATGGTGAGACTCAGCCGATCCTACAACTTGTTGGATCTGCCAGCAGTGCACCTCAAGTGGCAAGTGAGACTTTTATAATGGCCTGCAAACCCCATAATACAATGCACATGGACTGTTACAGTGAATGGGACTCAAAGACTTGTCCATTGGGGTGTGGAAGCCATCACTATGCCCTGAGACTCCGCACATTCAACAACTGGTTGAATGTGCCAGCCATGCTCCCTTTTGGCTGCAGGGATCATCAGCATTGCCTGCTGAGCCCTCCCAATCCTTTTCATATCATGTTTGTTGTCATGGTGGGCCATAAGTTGGTCAGTTGCACCTCCGTATCCTTCACCATGTATGGTGAGACTGAGCAAATCCAACAACTTGTTGGATCTGCCAGTGGTGCACTTCAAATGGCAAGTGAGACTTCCAAAATGGCCTGGAGACCCCATAATACAACTCACTTGGACTGTAACAGTGAATGGGACTCAAAGACATGACCAATTGGGTGCGAAAGCCATCACTATACCCTGAGACTCAACACATTCAACAACTGGTTGAATGTGCCAGCCCTGCTCCTTTTGTGGCTGCAGGGATCATCAGCATTGCTCGCTGAGCCCTCCAATATAATGCAAATAGGTTTGTTGTCATGATGGGCCATAAGTTGGTCAATTGCACCTCAGTATCCATAACCGTGTATGCCATGGTGAGACTCAGCTGATCCTACAACTTGTTGGATCTGCCAGCAGTGCACCTCAAGTGGCAAGTGAGACTTCCAAAATGGCCTGCAGACCCCATAATACAACTAACATGGTCTGTTACAGTGAATTGGACTCAAAGACTTGTCCATTGGGGTGTGGAAGCCATCACTATGCCCTGAGACTCCGCACATTCAACAACTGGTTGAATGTTCCAGCCATGCTCCCTTTGTGGCTACAGGGATCATCAGCATTGCCTGCTAAACCCTCCAATATGTTTCAAATAGGTTTGTTGTCATGATGGGCCATAAGTTGGTCAATTGCACCTCAATATCCATCACCGTGTATGCCATGATGATTCTGAGCAGATAACAACTTGTTGGATCTGCTAGCGGTGCACCATTAGTGCCAAGGGAGACTTCTAAAATGACCTGCAGACCCCATAATACAACAAAAATGAACGTGAACAGTGAAGGGGACTCATAGACTTGTCCTTTGGGGTGTGGAAGCCATCACTTTTATGCCCTGAGACTCCGCACATTCAACAACTGGTTGGATGTGCCAGCCATGCTCTCTTTGTGGCAGCATGAATCATCAGCATTGCCTGCTGAGCCCTCCAATATCTTTCATATTATGTTTGTTGTCATGATGGGCCAATAAGTTGGTCAGTTGCAACTCAGTATCCATAATGCCATGATGATTCTGAGCAGATAACAACTTGTTGGATCTGCCAGCAGTGCCCCTCAAGTGGCAAGTGAGACTTCCAAAATGGCCTCCAGACCCCATAATACAACGTACATGGACTGTAACAGTGAATGGGACTCAAAGACATGACCAATTGGGTGTGGAAGCCATCACAATGCCCTGAGACGCAGCACATTCAACAACTGGTTGAATGTGCCAGCCCTGCTCCTTTGTGGCTGCAGGGATCATCAGCATTGCTCGCTGAGCCATCCAATATAATTCAAATAGGTTTGTTGTCATGATGGGCCATTAGTTGGTCAATTGCACCTCAGTATCCATAACCATGTATGCCATGGTGAGACTCAGCCGATCCTACAACTTGTTGGATCTGCCAGCATTACACCTAAGTGGCAAGTGAGACTTCCAAAATGGCCTGCAGACCCCATAATACAACAAACATGGACTGTAACAGTGAATGGGACTCAAAGACTTGTCCATTGGGGTGTGGAAGCCATCACTATGCCCTGAGACTCAGCACATTCAACAACTGGTTGAATGTGCCAGCCCTGCTCCCTTTAAGGCTACAGGGATCATCAGCATTGCCTGCTGAGCCCCCCAATATTTTTCATATTATGTTTGTTGTCATGATGGGCCAATAAGGTGGTCAGTTGCAACTCAGTATCCATCACCATGTATGCCATGGTGAGACTGAGCAAATCCAACAACTTGTTGGATCTGCCAGCAGTGCACCTCAAGTGGCAAGTGAGACTTCCAAAATGGCCTCCAGACCCCATAATACAACGTACATGGACTGTAACAGTGAATGGGACTCAAAGACATGACCAATTGGGTGTGGAAGCCATCACAATGCCCTGAGACTCAGCACATTCAACAACTGGTTGAATGTGCCAGCCCTGCTCCTTTTGTGGCTGCAGGGATCATCAGCATTGCTCGCTGAGCCCTCCAATATAATTCAAATAGGTTTGTTGTCATGATGGGCCATAAGTTGGTCAATTGCACCTCAGTATCCATAACCGTGTATGCCATGGTGAGACTCAGCCGATCCTACAACTTGTTGGATCTGCCAGCAGTGCACCTAAGTGGCAAGTGAGACTTCTTAAATGGCCTGCAGACCCCATAATACAACAAACATGGACTGTAACAGTGAATGGGACTCAAAGACGTTTTCTCTTAGGTGCGAAAGCCATCACTATGCACTAAGACTCCGCACATTCAACAACTGGTTAAATGTGCCAGCCCTGCTCCTTTATTTGCTGCAGGGATCATCAGCATTGCCTGCTGAGCCCTCCCAATCCTTTTCATATCATGTTTGTTGTCATGATGGGCCATAAGATGGTCAGTTGCACCTCAGTATCCATCACCATGTATCCAATGGTGAGACTGAGCCGACCCCACGACTTGTTGGATCTGCCAGCGGTGCACCTCAAGTGGCAAACGAGACTTAAAAATTGTCTCCAGACCCCATAATACAACGCACATGGACTGTAACAGTGAATGGGACTCATCAACTTGTTCTTTTGGGTGCGGAAGCCATTACTATGCCCTGAGACTCTGCACATTCAACAACTGGTTGAAGGTGCCAGCCCTGCCCCCTTTTTCGCTGCAGGGATCATCAGCATTGCCTGATGAGCCCTCCAATATCTTTCATATCATGTTTGTTGTCATGATGGGCCATAAGTTGGTCAGTTGCACCTCAGTATCTATCACCGTGTATGCCATGATGAGACTCAGCCAACCCAACAACTTGTTGGATCTGCCAGCAGTGCACCTCAAGTGGCAAGTGAGACTTCCAAAATGGCCTCCAGACCCCATATTTCACAAACATGGACTGTAACAGTGAATGGGACTCAAAGACGTGTCCATTGGGGTGTAGAAGCCATTACTATGCCCTGAGACTCCGCACATTCAACCACTGGTTGAATGTGCCAGCCCTGCTCCTTTTGTGGCTGCAGGGATCATCAGCATTGCCTGCTGAGCCCTCCAATATAGTGCAAATAGGTTTGTTGTCATGATGGGCCATAAGTTGGTCAGTTGCACCTCAGTATCCTTCACCCTGTATGCCATGGTGAGACTGAGCAAATCCAACAACTAGTTGGATCTGCCAGATCTGCCAGATCTGCCAGCAGTGCACCTCAAGTGGCAAGTGAGACTTTTAAAATGGCCTCTAAACCCCATAATCCAACTAACATGGACTGTAACAGTGAATGGGATTCATAGACTTGTTCATTGGGGTGTGGAAGCCATCACTATGTCCTGAGAATCCGCACATTCAAC
Source organism: Mayamaea pseudoterrestris (assembly GCA_027923505.1). NCBI lineage: Eukaryota > Bacillariophyta > Bacillariophyceae > Sellaphorales > Sellaphoraceae > Mayamaea > Mayamaea pseudoterrestris. The sequence continues at coordinate 72,427 of BROI01000034.1, forward strand.
AACTGGTTGAATGTGCCAGCCCTGCTCCCTTTTTGGTTGCAGGGATCATCAGCATTGCCTGCTGAGCCCTCCAATATCTTTCATACTATATTTGTTGTCATGATGGGCCATAAGATGGTCAGTTGCACCTTGGTATCCATCACCATGTATGTCATTATGAGACTGAACCAACCCTACAACTTGTTGGATCTGCCAGCATTGCACCTCAAGTGGCAAGTGAGACTTCCAAAATGGCCTGCGAACCCCATAATACAACAAACATGGACTGTAACAGTGAATGGGACTCAAAGACATGACCAATTGGGTGTGGAAGCCATTACAATGCCCTGAGACTCAGCACATTCAACAACTGGTTGAATGTGCCAGCCCTGCTCCTTTTGTGGCTGCAGGGATCATCAGCATTGCTCGCTGAGCCCTCCAATATAATTCAAATAGGTTTGTTGTCATGATGGGCCATAAGTTGGTTAGTTGCACCTCAGTATCCATCACCGTGTATGCCATGGTGAGACTCAGCCGACCCTACAACTTGTTGGATCTGCCAGCGGTGCACCTCAAGTGGCAAGTGAGACTTTCAAAATGGCCTGCAGACCCCATAATACAACAAACATGGACTGTAACAGTGAATTTGACTCAAAGACTTGTTCTTTTAGGTGTGAAAGCCATCACTATGCCCTAAGACTCCACACATTCAACAACTGGTTGAATGTGCCAGCCCTGCTCCCTTGTGGCTGCAGGGATCATCAGCATTGCCTGCTGAGCCCTCCCAATCCTTTTCATATCATGTTTGTTGTCATGATGGGCCATAGTTGGTCAGTTGCACCTCAGTATCCATCACCATGTACGCCATGGTGAGACTGAGCAGATCCAACAACTTGTTGGATCTGCCAGCAGTGCACCTCAAGTGGCAAGTGAGACTTCCAAAATGGCCTGCAGACCCCATAATACAATGCACATGGACTGTAACAGTGAATGGGACTCAAAAACTTGTCCATTGGGGTGTGGAAGCCATCATCATGCTTTAAGACTCCGCACATTCAACAACTGGTTGAATGTGCTTTCCCTGCTCCCTTTGTGGTGCAGGGATCATCAGCACTGCTTGCTGAGCCATCCCAATCCGTTTCATATCATGTTTGTTGTCATGATGGGCCATAAGTTGGTCAGTAGCACCTCAGTATCCATCACCATGATGTATGCCACAGTGACGAGCAGATCCAACAACTTGGAACTTTAAGAGGTCTCACCAATGGTATTGCAGCATCATGAGGCACCAGCCAGGCCAACCTTCTTGTAGAGCAGTACGACGTACAAGGAGTACATACGGGACTGTACTCTTTACGTCGCATACTCGTACATACATGAAAGGTATGTGAGTACCTGTACGATTCGTTTTTTGGTACCGGTAAGAGGTGGAGAAGACTTCACCTGTTAACTCGTGATCGATGCGATCGATGCCTCGGCGACCCAAGCACACAATGACCATGAGATTGTTTCGCCGACTGCATAGTTTGCGACGCCTTTTCTTAAGTAGTTCGCCATGTATTTCTTCAACTCTCTTTTTTGCTTTCCACACATGATCTTCTTCTTTCTAAGTTGGATCGCCTCGAGTCTCTTCAAGCCTTTGCTTGTCGTCAGCCTCATTGGTGTATTGACATCGTCACCAAGTTCTGCCTTAAAGAAGGGACAAATGCTAGTCTCGACCATCCAGTACCTTCTCTTTTGCAAGGAAAAGAAATGGAAGAAACCAAAGGAGGATCCAGACTCATTTTTCGAAACCGTACCCACTGGCAAGCAGCCCAAGATTCAACGAAAGACAATCATTTTTGTTCGACATGGCGAAAGTACTTGGAATGACACTTTTAACAAAGGAGATCGACCCGTAGTCAGCTTTATTCTCAATTTTATTCCCAACTTGGTCAAGGCTATCTTTATGGAATGGTTTTTCTTTGTGACCGGTGAATCCAATGAGAGTTGGTTCTACGACTCGGCACTCTCCGAAAAGGGCATCAAGCAAGCTCTCGGAATCCAAGGATTTCTCAAAACAAACCCCAAATTTGCCACTCCCAAAGAACAAAAGATGCTTCGTCTATTGGTTGGTGACAAGAGTGTACCGGCCCAGCTTGTCTCGTCGAACTTACGGCGAGCCATTTCAACTATGCTCATTGGATTTTCCGATCGGCTTCAGCACAACTATTCGCGTGACAATGTTTTGCTACTAGCGGAACTGCAGGAAATTAGCTTTAACCCAGATGCCTTGTCTATTACGGCTCCACGCGAGCAGGTGATTCCTCCATGGACCGATCCAAAGTCAATTCATCCATTCTACGAAAAGGGTCGCGTTGATCCTGGCATGAACACTGGCAATAAGCGAGTCGATGGAAACGGACTTGAGCGACTGCAAGCTTTCTGTAAAACTGCGTTTGACGATATCGGCAAGGACAATATAATTGCGGCAGGACACTCACTCTGGTTCAAGGCCTTTTTCCAAACGTATTTGCCACACACGACTGACCATGTGGCCAAGAAGAAGAAGCTTGTAAACGGAGGCATGTGTGGATTCACATTGGAGCGAATATTGGTTGATGAAGCAACTAAACAATGGGCGTATCGGATTGACCCGACCAGTTTGGTCGTATTTCATGGTGGGTTTTAGTATGCTGCCGTGTGTTATAAAGCCTCACTAGGAACTATTTGACAATGTCTTTATAGCAATAGGAAGCTCGTCGTTTTGCATACACATATACCTCAATTGCATCCAGTGCAAGAATGTGGTGATGTGATACTCTACGACGTACGGTATGTAGTACTTGGTAGCTAGCCCATGCGTCTACACATAAGGTTTAGGGCTACAAGCGCCAGCACCCACACCGCGCCGCAGCGCTCATTTTTTTCTTCAATTTGACCATGAGCGCCCCTTCGTCAAACTGGAAGCACCCTTCCGCTCAGCAAAAGCAGAAATATGGTCTTGTAGACCTTCCTGATGACTTTGAGCCGACCGCAGAAGAAACGGTGTTATTGGACATGTACAAGACGGTTCAAACATACGAGCGACATGCTGCAAAATTGAAGGAAGAAGCGGCGCGCGCTAGACTAGCTGCTGCCGAAGAAGAGTTTAATAAGCGAATGAAGCCAAAGAAAACTATGCGGGCTCCAAGCGAGATGAAGCAGAAGTCAGATGGAGTTCATTCGTCGGCGGAACAGGACGAGTATGGAAATGAAATCCCTGCTTTCCGTGACGACGATCGCATGGAAGAGGTCGATCAAACCACCATGCGCGAACGTCGAGAGGCTAAACTTGAGGCTCTTCGCATTGAAGTTGAAGAAGCAAAGCAACAGAAGCAGTCGGACGAAGACGCTCTCCGTCAACAGTTGCTGCAGGAGCAAGAACCTATACTTGATGGGCCTGTTATGAAACGCAAGCGAATCGACGAGACTAATGATCAAGCAACCAAGTCGCTTATCGCAAACATTACTGCGGCATCTACTCCTCCGCATGAATTTTCAAAGGCGCTTAACTTATCGGTGACTCAGGGTCGTCTACTCTTTCCCACGTCGTCCGAGCAGGACCAAAGGTGGTCACCGCCCGCCTCCGCCATCGGTCCGAATGATGGTGCCCTCAAGATTCGCCTCGCGGGATTTGATATATCCAAAGCACAAGTCGGCCAAGGCAATAATACGATTGTCATTAAATTCATGGCTCCAGCCCAGTCGAAGCGATTCAGTATGAACATAACGACTCCCGAATACGAAGACAATCTCGACAGTGTCTTGTTTCACTTTAACCCTCGTCATTTTGAACGCGGCGGACAAGTTGTTTTAAACAACAAGCTAGATGGTAACTGGGAGCAGCATATTGCCTTGCCATTAAGTCAATTGCCGCTACTCTTTGGTGAAGCGTCGTGTACCTTGGTCATTCAAATTACAGGTGACGGCTTTGACGTCTTTATGCGCGCCGCCGATTATACAGCTGTTTCAGATGGCCTAGTCCATATTGCCAGATGGGAACATCGGAAGGAGTTGCCGGCGAGCGATTTGGTGCTTCAGTTTCCAAGCACAGATGATTATGGCAATATTGAAAATTGGATCTTGTACAAGGTGTGGTGGGGCCACCAAGATGTTCGCGCTAAGCCGGATGCTCAAGTACCTGGTGTGAATGCATATGATGCAGACCACCCGAGGAAACTATTTGTTTCCAACCTGGCCAAGCTTTTTACAGAGGCGGACATGGATGTGCGCAAGGCAGAACTGGAGCGAGCCTTTCGCAAATATGGTGGAGATCGCGGTGTTTCGGTCATTGCGCCCATGAATGCAACCTATGCTTTTATTGAAATGGAGAATGAACGACAAGCCGACATAGCCTTGACGGAAATGGCGACTCAGTACAAGTTGAAGCGAGCTCGTCGGTCGAGACACGAGGCACTTCAAGAAAAACGTGCGGCTGCTGCGGCTGGTGGAATTACAACAGGCGCAGGAACTACTTGGGATTAGTTTTATACCTTCGTGCTTATTTAGACCTACTTTAGGAGTATGCTGCTTTCTTCGGAGGTGGTGCTACGAATTCAATTGCTAAGTAGTAGTCTTCAGGAAGTCGTACGTAGCCAAGAAGCGTACCGGTACTTGATTGATTGGCTTGATGAGTCTTGGTGCGACACGCGTTAGATTAGAATTGACGACGGCATCATTCATCTCAGATTCAGACAAGGCATCTCAGCAACAGTTAATATTGAGCAGTGAAGAGCAGGTATATCGCTAAGTCGTCATTCATGTAAACATTGAAGACGTTTGCTATTGCACGCAAAAAGGATAATCAATCATGGGTCAGTCGCCGTCAGCGCTTGCCTCAGCGACCGGCAGCGAAAGTGAAACCCCGACTACAAGTCGCCTGCGGCATAGCTTTGCTCTCGGCCAGCGACGCTCTACTCCAGACACTGACGGTGTTCGACGAGATTCTCGTCGATCGAGTGATCGAGATTTATCAAGTCCTCAGCGTCGCAGTTTTGGATCATTCTTGACGCGACGTACACCACCAAGCAGCAATTCTCTTGACGACGTCCCTTCCGAGGCTTCCGGCAATAATGCTGCGGCAGAAAATATACGACTTGGTCAGCCGCGACAGCCAAATCTTGATGATCCGCCATCATTGCTTAGCATGGAGGAGCCAAATGATAGCTCATGTCACTTGACATTAGAGGAGGTGAAGAATCTGTCGTCCAGTGACTTGACAGTGGGTCAATCAAATCGCGATGTTCCTGCAGGAGCGAATCGGCGACTTCAACGCAGACAATCTTCGGATCGCAGTTTGGATGATTTTTCTCCTCCTCCTCGTCATGGTGCTGATCATTGCGCAAGTCCAACTATAACATATGCCCGAGATGAAGCCTCGTTTCATACGCCAGAAGCAACCAGCAGGGATACATACTCGAACGAAGACAGTTACATGGGACAGTCCAATGCAGCAGTGACTCTTGATGCCAGTGCTCCCGATGACTCCATGTTTCGTTACTTTCGTCGGGCGTCGGCTGGTTCCATGGCGTCGGGAACGTCAGTGTCGGATGAATACTCGGACGGTGATCATGTAAGAGCATTCAACAATGCTGACTTTTATCCACAAGCTGACACGCAGTGGATGGGTCGATCTATTGAAACTCTATTGCTTGGATATGCTTCATCTGCGCCCATATTAACTGTTGTCGAACCTGGTGGCCCAGATCCGTATTTTATGGAAGATGGATTCGAGGAGGGCGAGTTTACGGCGCTCCGCCGACGCAGTACGGCTAGTACGTTTGGAGGATACGGGCGAAGACGAAGCTCGCAGGGAAGCTTTCCAGGTGGGCGTCGCGGCAGTCTGAGTTTGTCGGGTGGTCAGGGACATGGAGGGACTTTGGCAAGCTACTATCGAAGGCGGGGACCGTCGACCCCAAATGAGTTTGATCGGCAAGGCCGTCGCGGAAGTACGACACATGTTCGAGCATTTCGTCGACGCAGCAGTATGGCTGCGGGAGGAGGCAGCGATGATGGGACTGGTGCTACTTTGGCAGCTACTCGTAAGAAGGGTGGTCCAAATGCGTGCCTTTCAATGATGGCAAGGGAAAGTTCTGGAAAGTCATTATTTCTGCGTGGAACCCCTGTTACTCAGAGCTTGCGATTGGTCGGTGGACATGCTCTTTTCAACCGCATCGATAAGCCAGCGGCAGGCATTGCAAATGAAGTTGCCTTCTTGGCCGCAGCGATCGATTCGGGCGATTGGTCAGAAACGCAATCCATCGTTACAAGGCTTGGCCCCAGACTCATTGGTGATCCAATGGGATCCAACAATGGTGCGATGGATCCGAACCTTCCTCCGACAGCTCCCCGCTTCTATGCCGGAGGAGGTCGCGTTGGTCTAGAACGAGATGCCTTTGTTTTGGCTGATGGGGTTAACGTCCTGGTCAAAGTATTTAGCGAAAAGTCTTTTGTTGGTCAGGAAATGGCGTTGTCATTAGACGCCCGCGATCTTAGCACGGAGATTGTGGCAACACGTCTTGCTCCTTGTTGGAATGAAGCGTTGGCTGCTCTTCGCGAGCTCGTATTCGCTATTCCAGCTCTTGTCTCAAGCAGAAGCATTGACGACGGCTACTTTGTTCCGTTTCTGTTTACGCTTCTATCGCATGATTCGACATTTGATGCTGCTGCGGCCTTGATTGAGGAGATCTTGGCAATTCTCTCCCAGTATCCACAACATCCTGCCGCCAGTGAAAGTGGCGACATGGCGTTTCAACCAGCTGGACGGGTGGCAGAACCGAAGACTTTTTTCCTTGGAAATGTGCCTCAGTTGTACGAATTATGGAATGGCTTTAATTGCCGCCAGCTTGCTCACTTCTGCAGGATTCTAGCGCTTTTAGTTTTTGAACCTGAGGATCGACAACTGTTGGAAAGTCCTGCTGTTCTGAAATCGGTGGAATTACTCCGACTGCGACGAAGCCGGGCCATCCGAGCGGGACGCGACGCGACGGTTGATCTTAATCAAAGTATCCTTCTTGGTGACGAGGAATTGATGACTAGACTTTTGCAACTTTTAAAAGTGATGAATTATGCACCGGGTCTTCACAACGTCAAACCATTTCATGTTATGTCGCAATATCCTTTCATCGCGGACACATTGGTTATACTTGGGCTTGGTGAAATGGACAGCTGGATCGACATAGATCGACAAGACCAACTAGCTCGGACGATGCAGCGCGAAGGTGAAGGTGATATTAGAGCTCCAATAAGTGAACTTGGGTCGGTCGCTACCATGCTCGTGAATCTCGGTGACACACTTGCGGAGCCTTCGAACCAGATGGGTTCTGTCATCCAAGTGATCAGCGCAGCTCAACAAGCTGGTGTGATTGTCAGCCGCAATTCAGAGGCAGCAGATGCAGGTGAGCCTCATTCTGTCGAAGATCAAGGGACTGCGGTGGCGCGTCTTTTAGGTGGGATGATTGTCGACTCCGCAATTCAGGGCTTTGCTTCTGTTGCAGGCATACTGTCGGAACAGATGTTGGGTCGTAGGCTTAACTCTGACGATGATATGGCGGCTCGCCACACTATATATACACCAGAAGACGCGGCGAACTCTCTTCAGTTTAATGGCATTATACTGAGCGCGTATCAAGTCGAAGTCCTGTTTGTATTGTGTACGCTTCTTGGCGGTCGACGCAAGTTGGATACACAGCGGAGTGCCCGTCTTGTAATACCTATATTGGAGGACATGTTTCAGCGGCTACCATTTTCGCAAAATCATGTAGATCGTGATCGAACAAATGATGACAATGTCCGCGAAGAAGGTGTACATGGAGCCGGCTGCGACTGCACTCCTGAATCTGCTCTCTGTGTCCAATTTCTTCGACTTGTCCACAATTTTTGCGACAGAGATGTCGACAACTACGCTGGCCGTCGTCTTCTCTTGTCGCCCACCGAAATTGAAACGATTTTTGATTCGCATTCTCATCAAAATGAGTTGCTTCCTGAGCCAGGTTTACTTTCCAAGCTCATCGGAGCCTTTATGCGAGAATTAGACGAATCTCCTTATCGATTTTGGCTTGCTAGTTGCATCGAGTCTTTCCTTCGAGGGTCCTCTCCAGATGAACAGCTTTTCGTGGTAAACAGTGGTCTCATGAAGCACTTGCTGAATGAAATAACCTCGTCTAAGCTGCATTGTGCGGGAAGTCTGCAGACCTCTTTCGACATTCTTGGTGAGCTTGCTAAAGGCAATCCGCACGTTGTCAAGCTAATGATGAATGATCTGGACGAAGACAGGTTCCACAAAGTATTTAGCGTAGCAACTGAGAATCTAATTGATTCAAACGTGTTCATTCGCTCTTTGATATTAACCGTGGAGCGACTTGCGGCCGAGCATAATGGAGATTGGTGTATTCTGAGCGAAAGCAGCGCGTACTTGACGCATTCATGGCTAGACGTAGCGGCTCTGGAGAGCAAAGAACATCAGCGAGATGTTTGGATACGCCATGATCAGTCGGTGTCTTCTGATTGGTTCTCCCCTCAGTCCGTTCCTTCATCGTCCCGTGTGGGTGACGATTTTAATCATTCTCGCGTCGGCTGGGTCTTTACGCCTTTGGATGACGAGAACGCAATGTTGCTTACTTCAAACACTGTTCAACGACTGGCATGGTTCTTGGAAAAAAATAAGGCGACACTTTTGCGCAATCTCATGCAGGTAGTGAGCTTACAAAACATCAACCACGAGAACATTTGCTGCCTGAACACGGCCATCGTGGTTGTAATGTTTGCGCATCGTCGACGACAATTGCAGCGTCTTTTGCAGGCACTTCGTCAGGATCCCAACGAAGACATTGTCAGTCGATTCGCTGTGATGAATATTCAGGAAGATCAGTTGGATACGTTGAAATGCTTTCGCGAAGTGTTGTGGTTTTGGAAGGAGTACTACACACACCGCGGCCGTGATCGCCTTTCGTTGGAATTTTCGTCGCACGTTCGCTTTCAGGAGTGGAATCACATCGTTTCGCTCTTGACGGCTGACGATGGATCCCCTACTGCGCTTGTATCAAGCCCCATTTGCCTCCCTCGTTCTCCTTATCAACGAGCTGCTCGTGGCGTTGCAGCCGATGAGGGATACTTACGTGGAGCCTAAGTTTATCTTTGTCATTGCCGCTACTTGGCACATTTTCGCTTGTCTTTCTCCACTAGATATTGATTTGTGTAGCATCTAGCCATGTCATTTGAAGCCCACAATTTGCATTTACCGTGTATACTTGGAACTACAGTAGGCTCTGTGGTTTTAGCGATTGGAACCAGGCATGTGTCGCACCGTAACTCTTTAGATCGTCCATTCATTATTATTTCATGTTTCATTTCTATGGGACCATGACGAATCTTCTATCATGCTATTGTTGCCAGCAACGACTCGAACGCAAGCTTTTATGCTCTCAGTGTCGGATAGCAATCTATTGCTCTGTCGACTGCCAGAAGAAGCATCGAAAAACTCATCGGCTACCGTGCCGCGCGGCGCAAGCGCAACGCGAGCTTGCAAGGCTCCTTGAAGAATGTGACATGCACGACGCCGAAAAAGACTTTCATCTGGCCAGCACTCGTGTTACGCAGCTAAAGGATGAACATTCAAAAGAGACACTGGATCTGAAGCCCTCTAAAAGGCAATTGTCCTCGACAGTCGCTGTCGAGACGGAAGAGGAAGCTTCGCAATCAACTTCTGAGACTCCGTCGCGACCAGTTATAAAGCCCGTCGTCACACAGCAGCCAGTACTTGACACGAGAATTAACCATGGCGTACAACAGAGAAAACGACAATTTGCTAGCGCTGAATCGGAATGCTGCAGCTACACGATACAAGACATGTCAAACTTGTCATGCTACAATGTACGACTCACAAATTCTTCGTCACGCACATACGAGTGTCCGCAAATCCAGTTGATGCACTCACCAGCAAACGAAGCGACTGCCGTATCAATTAAGTTTGATGAAGGTGACATATTGCGCATTTCATTCCCCGGTCACATTGCTGAAGTTTCTTCGCAGCCTATCATCGGCGACTCGGGCATTACATTGCGATGTAGCTACCGACCGAATTCGCGGCCTCCATTCGACGATTTATCCGCCCACCATCGACTGACTGCAGAGGCAGCCGAGACATTGACATGTAGATATTGCGACCACAGTCTCATCGTCGGCAGCAACAACGATGGCACTTATGACGACAAGCAGGGACTCGCGCCCATTATTCACTCGGTTGGCCCACTCCCATCCAGTCGCTGGGATGACATGATGGACTATTTGACATGCTATCCCGGCCAATCAGCGGTGGACTTTAATACAGCCATGATCTGCGGACAAGCGGGCCGAATCCTGGAAGATGAGACTGCTCTAGTTGCTCATGCTCCGCAAGTGCAAGCTTCCGTCCTGCATGGTATGCCTGGCTACGGCCAGGCTGCTTCACAAGCCTCGCCGGTAGACGCACTGACTAGCTTGGACGGCGACGCTTCGCTTCGTGGTGTACGACCCTGGAGAGACTCTGTTGTTGGTCCGGTCGTTGCTTGCAACTATTGCGCTTCAATCCTTGGCTCTTGCCCATCGCCCGAGACGGTGCGGCTGCTGAAACATCGGCTACAAGTGACAGCAACTGGGGAAGTGGACGTGAAAGTGACGCAACTATCAACCATTGCCATCTTTATGGCGCAGGAAATGATTCGTTACGCGGAAACCAAGGCAATCTTTGCCTTTCGTGTCCGACAAGCCAGTCGTCACACTAAGACTTGTTTGGTACTTCGTCTCATTAGCTGGGACAATTTTGTGGCGACCAACAAGGATGCTACTCTCTTGGACGACGATATACACTCTTTGCATTGGAAACGAATGGTACAAGTTGTGTATGAAGAGACTATGGATATTGATCCTTTCGACGAAAGTAATACGAAGAATTTGTGGATGTGGAGCACGGATTGGTGTTGCGAACCGATTGCGGTGCAGCATCACGGCGATGACAAGGATGAGAAGAAGACTAGTAGCACTAACTCGCCAGTATCAGCTGTGAACCTTACACTTGAAGCGGATGAATGGAAGGAGCTATCGAATGAGATAAAGTCGGGATCTGCCTTCTTTCCGGCAGCCGTTGCTGCGGCGACGGTAATGGCAAAGACTGGATCTGAAAGAGCGAGCTTGTCTGCCATCTTTTTACCATAATAAAACATTATGATTGATTAGATATAAGATGCTATTCCAATATCTGCACTAATTTTGGCTCACTCTTCTGCGTTAACGTTCAGTAATTCCTTGAGCTCCCCGGATTCATGCATGGATGTGATGATATCGCAACCGCCTACAAACTCGGCATCCACGTAAAGCTGCGGAATGGTAGGCCAATCGGAATATTTCTTCACGCCCTCCCGAACTGTTGGATAGTCAAGCACATTGACGCTTGCAAAATCAACTCCTTCCGTTTGTAGAATTTGCACCACCTTGGCCGAAAAGCCGCACATTGGCATGGATGGGTTTCCTTTCATGTAGAGCATGACACGATTGCTTTTGACGTGCTCCTCAATCATTTTGACAGCTTCATCAACGTCACCTACAGATTTGCGCTTGGGAGCAAAGTCATCGTGCGAGTCGTCGGAGAATGAACGACTCGATCGAGTAACGACACTGTTTAGGTTTAGGCTGCGTGATCTCGCCAATACTGCCGTTGATAGCGCGGCTTGTAGATGGAACTGTCTCGGTATACTCTTCCATTGTTGGTTGACAGGTCCGCGGGCCGCCAAGCGGAGTGCGCTGGTGGCAAGAACCTTCATGGTCTTGCTTGGATTTGTGTGAAGTTGTGGCAGTCGACCGCCTTGGTGAGTAACGTTGCGATTCTTTAGTACCGCACCGACAGCGTGACATTTCCCGCGCCGCGCTTGACCATGAACTCGATGCCGTCGAGATTGCTTTCCATCGCTCCGTTCCAAATCAACGCTACCATGATGAGCTTGCGCGCACTTCTGCCAAGGCATCAGATAGGGTATCTTCAAAATGCTCTGTCTCCAATCGCCTTGAATGATTCGGTATTTTCATCTTATTCACCACAACCTTGTCATCGTCAGCAACAGCGTCGACGGATCGAAATTCTAATTGATCCCAAGAAGCAGCAACAAAAACAATCAAAAGGAAATAAGCAAAGTTCCAGGTCCAATAAATTGTCACACATTTTCATTGATCGCACACGCGTTCGCGTCCGCGGCGGAGAGGGTGGCAAGGGTAGCCTATCGAGTAAACAGGTGTTTCGAGGTGCCTACAAGCTCAAGCCAGATGGCGGACATGGCGGAAGTGGAGGAAGCGTCATTATAGTTGCAGATCCCAAAGAGCAGTCACTAGGGAGATGGAGCCAGTTTCCACATGTGCAAGGTACGAAAGGGACGAATGGTGGGTCTCAGGATATGCAGGGGCGGACTGGCAAGAATTTGATATTGAGAGTACCTTGTGGAGTCGTTGTCAAGAGAGTACTGGACTACGATGAAGTTTGGGATGATGAGAAGCAGAGGGTTGTGGTACCCGAGAACGAGTATATCGAACGATTGGATCCAGAGCACGAGCCTCCGTTTGAGTGGTACGAAGAGCGCGACAACAAGGAAAGGACGGAGCGACAGACTGTCGTGCTTGCGGACCTCGACGAGCCGGGATCGCATGTGCTCGTGGCCAAAGGTGGCCGTGGTGGGAGCGGAACGTCGCTGTATGCTAGTCTACATGGTCCTAGACCTGACGACAGAGAGCTCATTGCAAATGCTCAGCCACAACCTGGCGAGGAAGTATTCCTAGAACTTGAATTGAAAATGATTGCAGACTTGGGCCTGGTCGGCTTTCCAAATGCCGGAAAGAGTAGTCTTCTTCGAGCCATGAGTCGAGCAACACCAGAGGTAGCTCCGTATCCTTTCACGACGCTTCATCCGCTCATGGGCGTCATCGAATACAGTGATGGCTTCCGCGTCCGAGCTGCAGATATACCTGGTCTCGTAGCAGGAGCTTCGGTTGGGAAAGGCAAGGGGCATGATTTTTTGCGCCACATTGAACGAACCAAGGCACTCCTATATATCGTCGACGTGGCTGGAACGGACTATAGAGATCCACGAGAGGATTTAGCGGTATTGGTAAACGAATTGTCTTCGTACGGAGATGGCAGTCTCATGGAGCGGCGCACAATCGTGGTGGCGAATAAGGTTGACCTGCTTGCACAAGAAGATGTATTAATCGTCTTAAAAGACCTTGAAAAGGTTGCCAGAGATGCTGGTATTCTTGGGGATGATCAACCAATCTTTGCAATAAGTGCTGGTGTTACTGGAGAAGGTTTGGCCGACCTATCGCGAGCCATACGGAACGTCGTTGAAAGTGCAGACGACGATAGGAGCATTGCCTTTGAAGCTACTTTATAAATTAACGCTTAAGCTGTTATTTTTTATCCGGCCGTATCGGTGCTTGCTTCAGTGGGATAGTCCAACACTTGTTGGCGATTTTTTAGACGGCAAAGCGCGGGTTTCATGGCCTTGCTTCCATGGAAGATGGTCGAGAACGATCCTACCATAATCAACTTGCATTTCGCTCTGGTTACTGCGACGTTCAGGCGCCGAAAGTCTTCTAATAAACGACCCACCTTCTTTTTCTCATTGCTGCGGACAAAAGAAATGATGATCACTGCCTTGTCCCGGCCTTGATAGCGATCGATGGTGCTGACTTCAAGACCTTTTGTCTTTGCCGTCGCAATCGAGGGGCACTTGCTGATGAAGTGAACCTGCAGTATGTGGCTGTAAGAATGATGCTGTTTATTTATTACATGATTGGGTCGCTTTGCTTTGCTGCTTACCTGGGCCCGGAACGGACTAATGACGCCAACAGTGTCGGCTTGGACCCCGCAATCTACTAAACTGCCGACGATATTCCGGACAATTGTCGACTCTGTAGCGTTAACAGTTTTACCGGCACGCGTGTGTTCAAGAGGCGTAAAACTTTCTTCTATTGCGGAGTCAGTATTGATGAAAACGACAGGCATGGCGGGATTTAGGGTATCGCGCAGCCAACCTTGCGCCACGTTCTCAGGGTAACCTGTTAGCACCAGCATCTGATTGCGAACATTATCATTCGCGCATTTGAGAGCGCCATTGTAAATTAAATCGTTACTCATCTGACAGATGTCTGCGTTCATGCGATATTGAAAGCTTAATTTAGCGACCACGTCCGGATGGGCATCAGCGAGGAGCTTTAACATGGAAACACCGTAGCCTGGAGGACAAAATGCACGGAATGTAAGAAGCGACGAATCTCATGCTTTAGCTATCCGCACACTCAGGCAAAAGCACTCACCTCCTTTCTCGGCAAGTTCACTGCTGACCAGCGGCGGAAGCTGCATGTGATCTCCCACAAGAACAAAAGTATCAGCAGACATTAGCGCTCCAATTATTGCTGGTTGACTTATTTGCCCAGCTTCGTCGACGATAACGACATCGAATTGTTGACCCAAGAGCTGAGGCGACCGGGGAGCTGTCAAAACAGTGACTGCGACAATTTTAGCCGAATCAATGGTGCGTCGCACGAAAGTCGCCAGCTCCATACCATCGCCTTGTGTTAGGGCATTCTTTTCGATGTCTTCTGCTATGGTAGATGTCATCACTGGTAAGATTCCTTCGTGACAGTCTCCGGGACGACCGACCCGAACCAACGGAGGCAATGGATGGCCAGAGTTTGTGGTGGCAACGCCCTTATCCATCAATTTCAACACAACATTGTCCACCGCCGCATTCGTATATGATGTGACAAGAATTCGTTTGTCATGGGCCGCAAGCAGCCTGATCAGGAAAGTGATTGTACTTGTTTTGCCTGTGCGTGAAAACGTATAAAATTAATGAAACTATAAAATATGTGTTAACATGGGAGTTACTCCGAGAAAACTTACCTGAACCTGGAAACCCTTGAATTAACGTATAGTCTGTGGCTGTGAACGCGGCTGTAATAGCCAACTGCTGGTCTGGATTCATTTCCGCATACTCTAATGCGAGATCCAAGAAGTCGCACCCAGGTACCAGCGGAGTGTCCGGCGGAGGCGTAAACAAGTCTTGCTGCAATTTATCATTGAAGCTAGGACGTCGAAGCCGAACGATTGCATCCCGGAGACGCTGCAGACGATTGCCAGCAGTATAATGGGAAGTTGTATCAGCGCTGAACAAATTAACAATGTTTTGACGCAAGGTTGATATTCCAGTGGCCACATGATCCTTGTCTATTCGGAAGCGAGTATCAGATTGTACAGAAACAAGTTTATCCATCCTTTCCAAGTCAGCGACAGATCCCCGAACTGCTATACGGCTAGCGGAGATTGACTGTATTATGCCTCGAACAAGATGCATTGGGTAACGGCGTGCCTTAAAATCCATTTTCCTGTCTTCGCCTGCGGATGTTGCTGTATCGCAACTTACAATCACGAGCGCACCAGGCTCAAGTCCGAAATCTGTGAGTGGGACGTCCTGGCCTAGTGCAGACTTCCGGACGAATGAAACTGACACAGCACTCCGACCTTCGGGGTTTGTTGGTGGTATAGATAGTGAAACGTGGGGATCATAATGAAGGTTTGCCAGGCAATTTGAAGTGCTTTGCCTTTCTGTCGAGTCGACAAGCCACGCTTGTGTGATAAGTGCGTGTTCGGCGTCTGCCTCCAGGTCTATGAGACGGTCAAAATGTTGGAAGTAAGCCAAATCGTCAGATTGCAGATGCCCAGTAAAAGCTTGCAGTAAATCTTTGTGAACACTAGGGCTGTCAAGTGGACCCAATTTTGTCGCGGCGGCCGCGTACAGCATGCATTCACGATTCATGTAGCACTTTTGACACTTGTGAGCATCAATCGGCAACTCTGGTAACGCAGCCACTGATGATCCCAGGAGCTCCACGCTATTTAAGAAGTTAAAGGTTAGAGACAAGTACAATTTTCAATTTCAAGTTGCATACATTCAATTTGATGGAGGACACTTACTTCGCTCCGTTTGACGTATCAGGAGCATTTTGGAATGATATAGCATCTCCGCGTGGCCGAGCAGCACGGAGCGTTTCAATAGCGACTTGGTTTCGCTGTCCCAACAGTGATTTTAAAACCGATAAACTCGGATTGGAAGACACAACACGAGCAGCATCATTGTTCATGTACAAGAGCATACCATTTTCGCCGGCACTTTCAAATGACGTTGAGCTCGAGCAGTCGGCAACGAACCGCGAACGACGCATAATCATGTACAGCACCAATTGAGCCACATGTGCATCATTAGTCCGTTGTATGTGACCTGTCTTCAGTTCGACGCACATGGTGGAGACATCCGGACGTGAATTGGTTATATTTACGCTTTCAGTCGACGCCTTGACCAGCATATCGATGTTCCCCTTCAGACCAAGCTCTGGCGATACGACGGGCTCCTCAACCGCTTCTACTTCTAAGACCCGACATCGGATAGGAGCACTCAATCCGCAAGGCTCCAAAGCGGTAAGCTGAGCTGACTTTGACGATATCTGATTACCGAGGCATGTATATTGAGACGCGAACGCTTGTAGCTGCGGAACAAATTTGATTAACTCCATTGCCGCCTCGCGAGGCGTAACTTTGCACGCCAGCAGTCCGTCTGCGTTTTCGCGAATGATACGCGAGATATGCCTTCTCGCAGAATCAATGGCAAAATTGTTTTCCCTCATGCTGGCTTCGAATAACTCATGGCGCATGGTTCCGTACAGTGGGGCGATGGAGGTGAGTCCGGTTGATCCGAGCCTATTTTTGAGCACAGCGCGCCGCACGCAAGAAATACCCTCCGTGATAACTGTCGGAGTAAGGAGCATGTCGGGATGCACAATCAGTAAGTAATCGTCTTCAACAGTTCCAGGGCGCGAAATGGTGCGGAGAGTCAGCGGAAGCGCGTCGGCATCCGTCCCTAGCTGCCCCGATAGGGAGCAAATATGAATGTAGTCACCTTGCTCGATCGGAGTGAGATACCACTCGCCGCACAGATGAACGAGACCATCTGCCGCCCAACTCCGATCTTTTAAAGACTCGTAACGTCTTGCAAAGTCATCCGCCTTGTGCATGGACTTATTGAGGGCGACTTCCTCAAGCATTTCTGTTCGCCATGCAGCGACTGTAAGCGTCTTTGTAAATGTGTGCTTGTCGTCATGCACCCATAACACCCTGTATCTCGAATAAGTTAGGCATCCATCAACAGCATCAACTGACTGGCGAGCTTGATTTTGTTGGGTAGCTGGCAATATACCATCACTTTGAGCGGCATGGACATTTTGTTGAGAAATTTGCTGTGTGATTGAATCGTCGAACGCAGCAAAATCAATATCATTTGGAAAGTCGCCAAACTCATCATCGGTATGATTGACAACTTGTTTAGAGACTTTTTGGATAGCTGCAGGTGACTGACATTGTCCGAAGGAGGGTAGATTATGAATCGTTTCCGTTTGATTGACTGCGTTTTCTTTCTGTGTCGCCTGCACCAAAGCGTCCAACGCGGCAAAATCATCCATACTTAAGTCAAGGTCGTCAAACTCATCGCTGATTGTCATCTTTTGTGCTACATGTGAATTGTCTCGTACGAGAGGGGATTTTGTTTCGACGGACGTGCGATCCGAGGAACTGACTTCTGCTGCTGCAGCTGCATTCGTATTCGAACCATCGTCTGGCGGAGTCTTCACCTGCTGCAGTAATGATGCAAACTCATTGTTTCGCGACTGAGGAGTCTTTGTTAAAGGCATTGGAGAAAGTTTTCTGTTGTTATCCAAAGGTTTTGCAGTTGCAGAATTGGTACTTTTTTCACCCACGACCATCTCTTGCAAAGCGCACTGTCGTCTCCGACGCTTTCTGCTAATCAAATTATTGTTACTTTTCTTGTTTGCACCTGTCTGGTTGGTTTCATGAGCCGCAATAATGCGCGTGACTTCGGAGAGTGACGGTCGAGGTTTTCTCGTTGCAGCTCGTCGCTTGACAGTTTCGCCGCTACTGCTCGCCGATGACGTATTCGATGGTCCACTGGATGGAGTTTCGCGCGCTGCACCTGGCGTTCGAAAAGTGGGCGAGGCGAGTCTTCGAAGATCAACGCCGCAGCCTTCGTTCCAAACGACGCACTCGTCCTGCGAAAGCTGCGTTTCGCCGTTGAGGTTTTCGGGGTATTCGTCTTGGTCACCAGTCGCATCAAAGTTCATAGTTCGTGTGAACGAATCGCAGTCAATGGAAGCGTTTCTTTTGACCGCGTACTGGGATGTAATGAAGCAATAGGGTTGACCAGCAGCATCGGCATCAGTTGATCGGCGGATGGTCCATGGTTGGCGAGAGGATCGGATCCGGATTTTGCGCAAGTCGTCTCGTTACTCAAATTGTGTCGTACTTGACGCCACTATGGGCGAAAGTGTGGGTGATGGAATGACCTTCATTCGTCGCGTTCATCGCACAATAACCAAAGTAACCATGGTGGTTCCAATGGCGCCCAAGCGCAAGCAGGCAAGCCATGACGCAGCTGCCTCGGATCTAAAGGCTCGCATATTCCTTGGCGTCGCTTGTTTCTGGCCTTTTCTCATCTTGGCGCTCTTCGCCGCGTCGGCTCCACGAGTGGAAACGGAGCAATCCTTGGCCGCGCTATCGTCCGACGCCAAACAATTAAAGAGTAGCTTGCGCAATGTACTGGATCGAGTCGATGTATTAGGATACGGACCGACGCATCCGCGTGTGGCAGTCGTTGTGGTAGGCGATGATACGAATCAACTACTAAAGACGGTTGAAAATGTCTTTTTGCACACTGATATGAATCGGATCTTTGTCGTCTGCGTTGTGGTGGAAGGAGCGGCGGAGAGTCCTCAATTAGTCAATCAATTCAGAAAGATAGATCAAGGTAGTACTCCGCATTGGCATGGTCTACGTCCGGATATTCACTCGGAGGAGCACGCGAACAAGAAGGAAGATTTAGACGACGATCCTCACGGATACAAGATGAAACTATTCTTTCACCCAGAAAAGCAAGGACTTGCGGAGAGCAGAAGTGAGGCAGTTCAGTTTGTTTCTATACTCAATAAACATCACGAAAACGCTGGACTCAAGTCACCAAATGAGGACATTATCTTATTACTCTTGCAACAAGGAGTTCAAATCGAATCTACAAAGTGGATTGCACCCGTCACGTCAGCACTCATTGTTCCTCCACCTTTACTAGGAGAAGCGGATGCAGAAGTGGCAATCAAAATGGCAAATGCTGTTGCGTTTAACACAGAGGGACCAGGAAGACGAACGTCGTTTGACACGACCTTTACACCACTCTTATCATCGCCGTCGACGGAGGAGCTCAATGCGTCTAACGGAGATTCATACCCGGCACCTGCCTTTAGCGGAGCTGCCATTGCCATGCGTCTTGATACTTTTGTCAATCTCCCGTCGCATGACACCTCACTGACGGAGGAATGGCCTGCCAATTTGGAGCTCACCCTTAATTTGTGGCTTTGCGGCGATGGCATTGATGTCTTGAAAGATGTAAAGGCCACTAC
This sequence comes from Mayamaea pseudoterrestris, assembly GCA_027923505.1. Taxonomy (NCBI): domain Eukaryota; phylum Bacillariophyta; class Bacillariophyceae; order Sellaphorales; family Sellaphoraceae; genus Mayamaea; species Mayamaea pseudoterrestris. Next base: position 91,963 of record BROI01000034.1, read on the forward strand.
CGCTAGCCAAGTCATGTCAGCAGCACTTCCTCCGCAATCAGCAGCTCGGTTCGCCGCCGCGTGGATGGATGGGGCCACGCAGAAACGGTTCTTTCATGCGTATCGTATTTCCTACCCAGAACTTACCTACTTGGAATGGGAAACACTTATGGGCAAGGCCAAACAAGCAGCGACATTTACCAAGGATTTGCCTAAAAAATGCCGAAGCTTTAAGTGGTTTGCAGAAACGATCAATCCCGACATTCGGGCCATCCTCGCAGAGTCTGAGGATGCCGAAAGCGAGGAGCGTTCGATGAAGGAAGAAGACGACGAACGAGAGGAGGAGGAGCAGGACTTGAGCGACGCTAAATCGGTAGACGAAAAAGCGGCAGGCAAAGAAGCATCGATGAACGATAAGGGTGATGATGAATTTAGCATTCCGGAACGAAAGGACGACGGGAAAAAGCCGTCCGAGCCGCTTTGTCCGAAATGTCTCGAGATTGTGCAAAAGGCAAAACCCATTGATATAAGTTTTGTTGATGTGTCTAACGGTCATAAGGAGCATCCTCATAAGGGTGCAACCGACGAGCATGGAAAGCTTGGATATATTCACGATGAAACGGCTCTTCGAAAGAACCCTCCGGCTCTAAATTACCCCGAGGCCAGCCTTCGCGAAGCGTGCCTAAAACGTGACAACAACTATAAAATGTTGAATGAAAGGGTGTATGTCGACCTCGAATATGACAAGAAGATGCAGGCATCTGGCAAGCCGCGGCCTAAGATCTTTTGTTTTGTTTACACGATTGATTCAGGTCACTCAAAGATTCCGAATATTCGTGAAACTTGGGGGTGAGTGATGATTTGGCATGGTTATGCTTTTATCGGGAAAGAGCGACGTTGACCAACATTATTCTTTTTCATTCTTTTCTTGCAGACCAAAGTGTGATGGCTTCATGGTTGCTTCCAATCTGACAGATCCTACGATTGGTGCTGTCAACATTGTCCACGACGGTCCCGAAACATACAATAACATTTGGCAGAAGGTTCGGAGCATGTGGAGCTACATTTATGATAATTACTACACATCATACGATTTTTTCCACATTGGAGGCGATGATTTGATGCTCATTGTGGAGAACTTACGCTACTACTTGGAGAGCGAGGAGATCCAGACGGCACAGAACGGAGGAATCTTTCTGCCAGACGGAACGGAGACGACCCAAGTTCCGCTCTTCCTCGGACGCCGATTCGCGTACCTTGGAGATCAGAACGATATATTCAATTCCGGAGGATCAGGTTACACTTTGAATAAAGCCGCTCTGAAAACACTTGTGGTGAACGGATTTCCCGAGTACTTTCCTCACGCAGTAACATTTTCAGAGGATACCATGGTAGCTCGAGTATACCGCCACTTTGGCGTCTACCCCTACGAGACGAAGGACAAGGACGGAGGCGAACGATACATGCCATTCCTTCCTGGGCATCACTATGGCTATCGAATCCCCAAAAACACGAATGAAGACTGGTACGCCAAGTACTCAATCGATATCAAGGAAGGACCAGAGCATTGTTCACCAAGAAGTATTGCGTTCCACTACGTGAAAGATAACGGCATGAAGAGGCTCTTTGCGCTGCTGTATCACCTTTGCCCACCAGACACTCTGGATCCTCCCGCCAGTAAATCGTAATTGGGCGCAGGTAAATTACGACAAAGTCAACTTGGGTTATAATAGCTTTTACATGCTGCTGTTTTTTAAGTGACTGATACGTTACGTAGCTTGTCCAATTAAAGAGCGCAACACTCAGCTTCCCTTCAGAGATTCCGGATCGCTTCAAAGATGAGCACTTTTCCGCAGAGAAAGTTTTCGACGACTACAGTATAGGCTTCTGTGCGCAGGAGCCCCACTCCACCATTTGTTCCTTCCCTGACTTTCATTTTAATCTACTTCTTATCTTTGTCGTTCCATGTCGTCTTTTAGCGCCTGCCACATCGCGATTGTCCCAAGCGCCAAGTCGCTGCATGTAGTGCACCTCTTCGGTTTAATCGGGCTGCTTTTACCTTTTCGCAAACATGAAAGGCTATAAATGTGAAGCCTTACCTTTCTCCGAGTCCGTCTGAAAGATTGAAGGCTCCGCGAAACAAATGATGGACCTTAAAGAACGTACTTAATCATCTTGATTTTCCTCTTGCTCCTTACTCCAAAGCTTGCGATACTGCTCGGGAGTATCTCCATCAAACACATATATCACTGTTCAATAGAAACAGTGCATAGAGGGTTAGACAAAATGTGGATCGTATCGTCACATTAGCGCCGAAAAACTAATACACGCATTGCCCGCACATCGACGCAAGTTGCAGCGCTTACTTTGCAAGACCGATACGCGAGCGAGCTCATTGACATCAATGCCATAGTTCCTTGGAGTAGAACACTAGCGATACATATATAGTTGTCTCGCTTGAGGAGATTAATGAGTACGGTAACTAAAATGTCGCAATTGACGCTGCGCTATTCGAACCGATCAGGGATGTCTTTCATCGCACCGCGACTAATCTGTCACAGTGGTCGAATTTGGACCACGTACGTCGTAAGAGAGGAGAAAATGCGAACACGTCGCGGACACGAATTTCGGAAAGTGCGTATCTACCATTGCCCTTATCTTCCGACTTACGTAGCTGGCGCAGACTTCAAGCTGCTCTCTTATGTCCTGATGTACTCCTTGCCAATTGCTTCGCCAATTGATACGGAAGATCATCATGCTCCAGCTGTCAACGCTTGGAGTGTCACGCACTATCAGTGAAACTGTCATTTGGATATTGCCCCGTGTTGAGCCACGACAGCGATGTTTTAGTATCCCATAAAAAGTACTAATTTTTGCCGGCTGTCAAATTACCGCAACCGGGAGACGCCAGAATGACCTTCTCGGACATTTACCAGCCGCTGGCACCCCGCGATCCGTGGAGACTCCGTTTAGTCGACGACCAAGAATTCGGTATTCACTATTCTTCACGGTTCGCCGGTAAAGGGGCATATCACCGCGGAAGGGGTCGGAAGGGAAAACGTCGGGCAGCGCGAATGCCGTCCAATGTCACCGTCCGGGTGGTCAGTACGCAAGGCAAACCGCACCTCCCGGGCGGCGCTAGTGCAAAACCACTTTCACTTTCCTTGACGCTCTGTAGACTTTAATTGCATTAATTTGAATTGAAAATGAATCAATCTAGAATAAGGTCACTAGAAGACTCGCAGAGGGATGATCGCAGTGTCAACCCGAGCAAGAGGATGCGCCTAGCGTCTCCTTGCGGGTCCGCTGCTGTAGCAAGCTGTTCCAGTTCAGCATGTTCTAATTCGCCTGATGAAATTGCTAATTTGAACGCCACTGGCATGAACATTCTACATTGCGACCCGTCCGAGGCAGAGCGCTGTTTCTCTCAAGCCTTGAGCCTTGGAAATAACAAATTTTCCGCCAAGCCTGCAGCGTCCAAAATGGGTGCTGCACCAGCGCTTGCACCAGCGGCTGCGAGCTCGCCACGACTCTCGTTTTGCGCCAAGAGCCCGGTCAATACGCATAACGACAAGACGAAACTGCTTTATATTTACCAAAGACAAGAATACGATGAAGGAATGTACGCATACAGTGAAGCTCTTCCCATTGAAGAACATCTAACCGATTCGGTGAGGTCTGCCACGCTCATGTACAATGTGGGTCAGACTCATGTTCGCCGCGCCAAGTACTTTGAAGCGAGAAAGTGGTTTGAACTTGCATTGGTTCGTCTCAAGCTTGATCCGACGAAGAACATGGCGATAACCAACATGTACTATGTCCGCGTCTTTCACAATCTCGGCCATTGCCTCTACCGGCTTGGAAAGAATGAGGATGCCATGCGGTGTTACCAAAAGGCACTCGCACAAGTGCAGCAAGCAAAGCTTGGTAGCTATCACGAAGCAGTCGCCAACAACTGCCTCGCCGTCTTGCTTTTTCACAACAATATTGACTCGGCCAAGGCGCTCGATCTCTTTCGTGAGGCGCTTGTTGAGTATCGCAAGCACCTTGGTAGTGATAGTCGCGAAGTCGCAACAGTCTTGAATAACATTGGACGGGTGCACTACTTAAAGTCCAACTACGATGAAGCTCTTGAAGTGTACGAGGAAGGACTCGCGATTCGTCGCAAGATTCTAGGAACGGAGAGTATTGGTATGTGTTTCAACAGCATGGAGTGTCTTTGATCATTTTCTATCGTCGGTATGTGTCTCACCTTTGTACGCTTGCTATCTCGTTTACTAGATGTCGCTGCAACTATTTGCAACACTGGACAATCCTACCACCAGCGGGGAGATCTATCTAAGGCAATGGAGATGTACAAGGAGTTTCTCGAGCTTGCTTCCACACTATTAGGCCCGAATCATCGTGACATTGCCGTCATTTACAAGTGCATGGCTGAAATTCACCATTCGCAGTCAGAGACAGAACTCGCCAAGACAATGTTTGAGAAGGCACTGGCCGCTGGTCAACAAGCTTTAGGGGCCTTCCATCCCGAACTCGCCTCGACTTTGAACAAGCTTGGGAATTTGCATTATGAAATGAACGACATGGACACCGCCCTCAAGTACTACATCGAAGGACTTCACGTTGAGCAAATGGTGCTAAGCCCTGATCATCCACACATCATAATAACGCTGTTAAACATTGCCCAGATTCACCGGCATCAAGGCAAGTACGCGGCAGCCTTGCTGAGATACGGCGAAGTCCGTGAACTACAACTCAAGTCCTTTGGTCCCAACAGCATTGCTGTTGCTACGACGCTGTCGAGCATGGGCTTGATGGAGTACCAGCTGAAGGCATACTCGGCTGCGTTTGATCTCTACCAACAAGCACTCCGCATCCAGCGAGATCATTATGGCAATGATGATCACTTGGATGTGGCTGCGTCGTTGAATTCGATCGGTTTGGTCCTGTTCAATCAGAGCGAGTACACGCTTGCCAAGCAGTGCTTCACTGACAGCCTACGCATTCGCCGAGAACAGCTCGGATCGAACCACCGTGACGTTGCCATCCTTTGGTACAACATTGCTACCATCTATCTTGAAACCGGTGAAGATGATGTGGCAGTCAAGCTTTACAAGGAGACACTTCGCGTGGAGCGTCTTTCTCTTGGTGCCAAGCATCATGATGTTATACTTACGCTGCAGCACCTGGGTCTTGTCCATCAGCAACGAGGGGAGTTGGATGAAGCTCGTACCTACTTTTGCGAAGCTCTGGAGATTGAACGAACCAAGAAGGACGAGTCGCGACTTGCGATCGGCAAGCTGCTGAATCTGATTGGCAACATTCATCTTCAACGAGCCAATGTGAAGGAAATGATGGAATGTTACATTGAAGCATCCCGCATTTATGAAGCGATTTCAGATCAGGCGGAGAGCCTTGTCATTGCTGGCTACAACTTTTACGGCCTCAGCACTTTGCATCCACCTACTGCCGCAAGCGCTTAGGTTTAGCTTTAAAATTAATAGAAATACATTTACAAAACATGTACTGGAAAGTTGTACAATTGAATCGTCAAAAGCTAAGCGACTTTGACCGGTGGTCGCCGCCCATCGATCAGCCCGGCATCGTTATATTCATCCATCTTAGCTTTAAAATTAATAGAAACACATTTACAAAACATGTACTGGAAAGCTGTACCTTTTATCGTCAAAAGCAAAGCGACTTTGGCTCAGCAGACCGGTGGTCACCGCCCATCGATCAGCCCGGCATCGTTATATTCATCCATCTTCAATAAAGCTTAATAACTCCTCTCGACGAAGCGCCTTCAACTCGGGGAGGAAGGTGCTTACCAATCCATCGTCTCCGGCTCCATTCAACAGCGCTTCAATTCCAAACCGCGTCGCTTTGCTACGATGGTCCGAGACTCTGTCCTGTGGATAGTTGTACGTCCGAATGCGCTCACTCCGATCGCCACCGCCCATTAAACTACTCTTGAGGTTGCCTCGCTCTCGTTCTCGCTCCATCCGCTGCAGGTCACGCACCCTTGCCGTAATAAGCTTTAACGCCTTTTCCTTGTTCTTGTGCTGTGAGCGCTCGTCCTGGATGGACGCTTGGATTCCAGTTGGAATATGTGTGATGCGGACCGCACTGTCCGTGGTATTAATATGCTGTCCACCCGCTCCCGATGCCCGCATAGTTTCAAACTTGAGTTCCGACGGCGGAATGGCATTCTTGTCGTCAATGAGTTTCAAGGCAGGCAACACGCCGACGCTACAGGCTGAGGTATGAATTCGACTATCGTTGACCGGGACTCGTTGAACTCGGTGTACGCCACTTTCAAACTTGAAGGCTCCGAATGGACCAGTGACATGGTCGTCTAATATCGGCTTTGGCGTGCCCATGATGGACAGTGCAGCCTCCCGAATGCCTCCAATGTCCGTCTTGCTCTCACTCAGCATTTCCGTATTCCATCTCAATGCCTTGGCAGTCTTGATGTAGCATTCGAGTATTTGAGCGGCAAAAAGCGAAGCTTCGTCTCCCCCTGTCCCGGCTCGAATTTCAATAATGGCGTCACTCTGAGTATCATCGTCATCGGATGGCAATATTGCATCAATCAATTTCTTGTCCAAGTCGTCTATTCGGCAAATAATTTCGTCTATTTCGCGCTTGCATTCTGCGAGCAGGTCGTTATCGTTTGCTTCAATGGCTTCCTTGGACAAATCCTGCATGGACGTTTCTTCCTCCACCAGCGCTTGTTTCTCTTGAACAAGTGACGCGACTTGGGACAAGGAAGACAGTTCCTTGCCCAAAGCTTGTGACGATTTGTTGGAACTCTTTAGTTCTGCCATGACTACTGTGTGCCGTTCCATGATTTCATTGACGCGTTGTTGGACAGCCTTTGACAAGAATGTCCGCCGACGAGACGACCACGCAATATCGTGCTGGATTGACACACATGTTGGCGTCAAAAATCGAGGTCTAGCCCTCAGAGCAACACGTTGACATTGGCCAAGCATGCTTAAACTATTTAAGCTGTATACAAGCTTGACTTTAAGCAATGGTTTGTTTAGAAGCAATGATCAAGGACGCAATTGTTGGCCTTGCGCGAAGAAAAGATGAGGCACAAGTCGCATCGTTAATAGAACCCGTCGCATCGTTAATGACATGACCAAAACACACACGTCCGCATCATCCGCATCATTTTCTTTGTCCAAGAGACTCGACCGCAGCTTTACGACCGTGAAAATCATTCCAGCCATGCAGCTGTTGTCACTCTTTATGTCTCTGCTAATAGTTTTGCCGACCATCAGCTTCACTTGGCAATGTTTTTCACAGCCGGCGCGGCCTCGGCCACTGTTGCTCCGACGAGATGTTTCGAATGACGACAATGCTGAAATGATGAAACAACAAGCTGAACAACTTTGAAAGGAAATATCTGACTTTGAACTAAACAAGTCTGTAGCTGAGCAAGAAAAGCAGCGAAATCATGATGAAGCGATGCAAGAACAACAAGCGATGCGAGAACTTCACTCGGCGACGCTTCCCATTTTGAAACCCGACGGAAGGACGGTGGACGAACAAATACAATTTCCACCCTACTTCACAGACGAATCATCCTTTATTATAACCCGCCAAGCCTCATTGCCTTTAGGTCTCGTCCTTGGCGAAAGCGAACGGTTTGCCGGCGCAGTTGTCGTCGATCAAGTCGACCCTGAAAGTCACGGGGCCAACGCTGACATTCAAGCTGGTGACATTGTCAGAGCGTTCACAGCTTGCAGAATGCAAATGGACCAACCCATGTGGCAACTAATGGCGGGAGGTATCGGCCGTCCGAAAATGTATCGATATATACATGCAGTGGGCGTGGACAGGCGTGTTTCCTTTGACAATCATTTGGAAGCACTACTTTCTAACCGGCTGGACTCTGAGCAACGACCGGTATTGTTAGTGTTGGAACGACGGAACTATATAGCTCCGTCAATACTACAAGAAACAATGCCTTCATAGGCAAGCTTGATGCAAGGTAATAGAAACTGTCACCACAATGGTGCCTTTCCTTCCTTCGAACATTGATTCCATCAAATTTTAGCCAAATTCGACTTACAAGGTTGCGCACATTCATGTAGCGATTAGTGTTTACCTCTAATGTGCGCTGGTATTTTGTAGACTAAACGATGTGGAATAACACCAATTTGACTTATTTGTCGATGTCCAATCAGCGTCGCCATGGTGCCATGCAGGAGAGTGGGTGTAAACCATATGTACGCAAAGCAAGCTGACCATAGCACAATGGCACTAGCAGCCGGCTGCACACCCAGACAACTGGATTGGCCGGCAAGTTGAGGAACATCAACATTTCGACAACATCTTCTCACTAATGTCTACCGGTGCAGCATCAACAATTTACTGCAAACACAATTATGCGCTGTGCAATGATATGAAGTGACATGATATACAACGATTATATATGGATTAATAATTTGTCTTACACAGCATTAGTTGAAAAGCCACGTTTGAAATCATTCCTGCTGGGTGTTGGCGGCATTGTCCGATAGTACGACGCAGATAATATTTGCTCCTGCCACAGACGCAAGCCTCCAAACATATTTTGGGCGCTATGAATATCTTCCTTGATCTCGCCATGACCCAGCCTTCCAGATTTCTTTCCGTAGGAGAGAACGTGACCGGATTGGGTTACCAAGACAGATGAATCAAAGCCAGCGCACGCTTGCACTATGAAAGCACCCACTTGCTCGTCTTTCTTTTCTTCGTCGGCGTCGAAGTCACTGACGTAAAGCCGCTGCGGAGTCCAGTCAACGTCCATGGCTGCTAGCGAATCCTCACTGCTGACATGGTCGACAAGATCACTGCCATGGGATGGAATTCGTCGTCCAAACATGTAGACATTGCCGCTGTTGGTCAACGCCAAGACGTGAGTTGCTCCGGCGCTTACTGATTCAATGCGAACACCTAGAGGAAACTTCACTTCCTTTGGAGAATCTGCTTCCAGCGTAGAGTGTCCATGTCCCAGCATGCCGTCGAGACTCGTCCCAAATGAAAAGCAGCGTCCATGGGACGTTACCACCAGAGAACAAGTCTTCCCGAGCGATAGGTCGACAGGATACTCTCCCGCCTCCAAAAGTGATGCGCAAGCATCTTGTTTGGCTATTTTCGATAGACATTCAACAACTGTAGGAACTGGCACCACTCGTGGAACAAGACGCTCGTCGCCAGGTCCAATATTGTTTGTAGTATCAATTCCAAGAGCTCCCTGCAAAGCTCTTCCCCACATGAAAAGCTCCACGTCACCAGAAGCTCTCCGAACTAGCGCAGCCGAATGCGTTTGAGATGCCTCAAGTGCAAATACGCCCTTGCTGGATTCGTTAGTGTCGGTGGGAGGTCGAACTTTGCACCGCAACGCCACCCTCTTTGGTAGACAGACGCAGTTGTCATCGTCAACAGGAGGCTTTTTGGGGCTGACTAACCCAATCTTCATAAAGTTGTTACGACCAAATCCATAAACTTGGTGATACATGACCGTTTCCGTGTGCGAATTGCCGTTTTGTAGAACCTTGTCCAGATGATCATGGCTCGACGACGAGTTCGTCTTGACCAGTCTTCGCTCCTCCGTCATGACAAGCACAAGCGAATGATCCACTCCAGCGGCAGCTCGTATTGCCTTTCCACCGTTCTCTAATAGTGGTGTCACAATGGTGGGCGTCATCATGTATCCTTTCCTAACATCCTTGACTTGCGTCTTGACTCCAATTCCTAACTGGCCATGATCATTTAAGCCGTACGAAAAGAGTATTCCAGCCGCCGATATAAGCAAGACATGCGATCCGAGTGGATGGGCTGATACTTGAGTAATTTTAACATTGACAAACGAAGACAAAAACGTGGGAACGCCGTGAATGAGCGAGTTTGCTTGCATCGCTAGCTGAACCTTGTCTGGTTCACGGTTGCTAGAATTAACAGCCTGTCGTGCTTGCTCTGACTGCTTCCTGCGCTCTATTGACTCTGGAAGCATGTCATTTCCACCTTCGGCAAAATGCGAGTAGTCGAAGGATTTTATTGGTACAATGCTTGCATCGTCAGATTCAACGGCTTCTCGCGAAGTCGTCACTCGAAACGCCCGGTCCTTGTTTCTCGCAAAAGCTTCCGCTGACGCCTTGGACCTCGGAGGAGTTTCCATCATTTGAATTGGCGTCAGTGGAGCAACTTCTGCAGGCGAGCCGCCTAGTAGACCCGTCGGAACACTCAGAATGCTTCGCCGTGACGACGCCTTGGGTTGGCCATTGATTGTTTTTGACGGTCCAAAATGTCCACAAAATGCAGATTCTTGCAAATGCGTGGACAAATCGTCATATTCGCCCTTGCAGCAAAGTGCAGCAAGTTCAGAACCCCAGTCGTAGCCGCTCCAGCGATCCTGCGATAGTGCACTGCGCAGCGCCGAGTCTCGACATCGGCAAGTAAGAACGTCGCCAGCTGACGAAAGTAGAATCGTTTCATCCTTGGAAATGGCTATAAATGACGATACACTGGGATCTGCGCGAGGCGGCGAGGAGTCCCAAAGTCTCCGTCGAGTAGGAGATGCATTGCTATCCATGGCTACTTGTCGAATGGGTATGCGCAATGAACCAGTGGCTGCTAAAAGCGCGGCGTAGCTGTGCAATCTATTCCGAAGCAAAGCTCGCCTATGCTCTTGCGCAAAGTGAAACGGTGACGATTGCACAATCTATTCAGTGAGCTACAATTGGCCGAAGGTGGTGAACACAGCCCGTGGTAAGGGACAGCTGCGTATCAGCGGTCGATAACTGCTCGTCGACGCCATGGCAAAACGTTCCAGTAACGACAGGCGAGCCGGCAGGTGTCAGGGCATAGCTAAACGAGTACCAGTACGATTTTTCCTTGGCAACCACGAACGCGTGCAAGATTCGACTCGCATTGATCTCACAAAGCGACAATCATTATTTCGATCCGACATGACCAAGCGCCGACGAAGCAGCTCTGCTGATAGCAAGAAGAATGATGAGAAGAAACATTTTATCGAGGTGAATCCATTTTTGCCTGACGAAAATGAAGGAGACGCGAGCAGCGAGTCGTGGACGAAGCGGTCGGCCATTTTGGATCATGCGATTGCCTTTGACGAGCAATCCAAATCCAAGAAATTATCAGTAGAATGTCTTCACCATGCAAAGACGTTGATTGAATTCTTGAAACATCCGTCTAATGAGTTAGCGTTAGCTTCCTTGGTCGCTGACGTTGCCCTGTTGCTTTTGCAGTGGTCCATTCACTGCCTCTTGTCAAGCTCTGTAATTGACGACGGTACGAAGCTACTCTGCTGGAAAGCTTTATCTGTCTCTTTAGAATGCTTTTCTGAGTTGACAGACTCTTCTGTTGAGCAGAAATTGTCCCATTCCTCATTTTCGCAGAGTAATCTTCACAAACTGGTCCCTCGCGCTACCGAAATGGCCATCAGTAGAGGTCGACGTACAACCTCAGATGATGATGGTGATGCGGTCGCGTTACTAGCTGCAAAGTCTTTGCAACTGCTACTGCCAAGATACCGGCCATCAATTGAAAATGCGTGTCAAACTGTCTTGTCGTTGGTTGTCGAAAGCGGAGCAAACGGCGACGCAATTGCATTAATGATTATTGAATGGATCGCATCAATGATGCCAGCAGCGAATCCCAAGACAGTGTTCCAGATATTCTCGAGCCAATCAATATTACTGATTCTTTCCAAGGTTTATTTTGGGAAGAAACAGCAATCGAAAGCACTCCAAACTCGGACAGTCAATTCCAACTCTGCAACTGAAACGCCGGTGCAACTCGCAATGCATCAACTCTTCGCGGTGGGCCTGTTCGATCTAAAACATCACATGGAAGGCTTGTGCTCGTTAATGTCAACAGTCAACATCGATGCAAAGAAAATAGACAAGGCGGATAATTCTTTTCATTGCTATCAGCAAAATCTGCTGACGACCATTGAATGCATTTCGCATGTCGACCCAGCTGACATTCCATATCTTGCCATGATTTGTCCTGTGTTGCTTGGAGCATTTTTTCGCGCATCGAAGGCCTGGGCTGACGTCAAGGCGATCAAAAGTACGAAAAAAATATCCTCTACCGAGAGATTGGCTCGCGTGCAATATAAACTGTTTCGTCACACGGTCACTACCCTTGAGCAGCTCATTGTCTCGCCTGAAACCCTTGCAATGGGGGCCGGCGTCAATGCCATTCGCAAGTGTCTTGCAGTTTTGCTTGAATACGAAGTATACTTGCCCTCGCAGGATGATAAAGATGCCTCACAATTTCGGTTTCTAGAAGAAATCCTGCGACAGTTCCTTCGGCTTGGTCCGACCACAGTGAAAATTTTGGTAGATGCTCTTGCCGGGCTTCGTACGCTCGTTTTACTTGACCATCGACTTGTCAGTGACCGTCTTTCAGAGCTATTTGTGTTTTGTCTCCAAAGTAGCGACGGCAAGCTTTCAGAACAAGCTTTAAACGTGTTAGCTGCGACTGTCGATATCTACCGGCAACTGAGGCAGCAAGGGTCCTTTTTTGAGTCGTTGACAGAATTTATTGGCAACAGTCAGGAATGTCTATCGGAAAGTAACATACTTTTGAATCATATGCTCAATCAGAACTTGCTCGTGGAAGCGATTGCTGCTGCAGTGGAGACTTGCCCATTTATCCAGATTGAGCAATTACTTGCTAACATGAGCAAACAATTTCAGCGCTTACTGCAACAAACAATAAAAGATGATAGCGGACTAGAGGTTTTGGTGACTTTCGCGGTCCTCGTCATGAGAAACATTGGCGTGGAACGTGAATATGCTTCGACTATTAGCGTCTTCTGTCATGGGTTCGTCCAGTCACTTACATCCGAATCACCGGACATGAGTGATGTTGGGATTAAACAAAAGGCAATGTTTTCGCTTTGTGCTTGGTCAATAGCGTTGAACACGCGCGCTGCATTTTGGATGGGGCGTGCATCTGAGGTTCGGGTACCCAAATCTCTTTTAATGAAGGGTCAAGACGACAATGTCAGTGGGGAGCTCTTGTTGTTACTGGGACACCGTCTGCGGGAGCTTCATGGTTTAGTTTACGAGAGCGAGCGCATAGAAACTTACGAAAATGGTTCGCAGGAAGATGTGAACGCTTCGCTGGTCCGTGAAGCAAGGCAAACAGCGGAAAGAATTGCTGAGCTATCAGAGCAATGCTGCGATGAAGAACATCGCAACGCACGGTGGAGTATTGTCGCTAGTCACTGCCTGTCGTCGTGGATATGTTATGCGTCGAACGATTCTATTGATAGCATGTTGCGTTGGTTATTTGTCCATGCTTTGTCTACTGGGAAAGATGAAGTCGGCGTTACCAACATTCTTTTGGATGCGACCTTTTATGAGCATCCGAACATAATGTCTCGATTTGCAAGTACTGCTCTACTCGTCGCTGACCAGTGGGTTGCACATGCCCGCTCTGTCAGCAGCGAGGTGAATACAGTCGTTCAGAACCTAAGAAAAGCTGCCTCGCTTGTCAACGTGCTTAATGGAATCTTATGCAAAAACAGCGGGTATGTCACTTCTATGTATTGTCCGAAAACTGTAATTCAAGCTATGAAACTGGACAAGCAGGTCCTGCTCATCGCTGGTGCACACCAGAGTGCAAGTCGAGACATCGCCCTATTATGCAATTCACTCAGACATCTTGTTGCAAATATGGCAGAGCCACTAACTGCACTCGATGCCCGACTTCTTCTTCAGAATGTCATCCTTGACCAAGAAATTCCTCGGTTAGTAAAATCCGTGCTCTCCCTCCCCGATTCTCAACCTTCTCTTGTTGGTGGCTCAGGAAGACTCGTTGGTCAGTTGATACATATAATCGCGAAGGCGGGCAACAACGGATCATCGCTACGAACAACAATTTACAGCACCTTTCACCAGTCCAAAAGTTGTGTTGCTTTGGCTGCCATAAGCAGGTATATCATCTCTGAATTTTCCAGTCAACGTCTACATGATCATACTTTCGCAGGGTTTGCCTTTGAAACTACATGGCGCGTCATTATCGAACAAAGCGTCGTGAATAAGGAAATTTCCGCTAAGTTCGACGATGCTTCGGAACTATACTTCTTGTTTGGTGATCTCCTTTGTTTTTCAAAGTCGCAAGGGCTTGATGACTGTTGGCCGCGACCTGACGTGAAAGAATATTTCGAAGAGAAGTGCATAGCTAGCTTCTCATCAACTCCTGCTGCTTGTGCACAGTACGTCGTTGCTTGCCTTGCTATGACGGAGCCGCTTCCTGTTTTGGCTCGCCGCATAGCCAAAGAGATCACCATATCAAGGCATTCCGTCGCTTTGCTTGACGCCGCATTCACTCAGATCGTGCGACAAATGGAGGCCGATGACGTGCGGTCAACTCTTGAGAGGCTTCTTAAACTCGCGAATAATTCTTCGGAGCGTACAACAAATCAAATTCAATTGATCGGAATATGTTTACGAAGCGCAGATGAAACAGTGGGTAGTTCGGTTTTGTCCCAGAAAGCGAACGCGATATTTTCGATGTCATTGTCGTATCTTGCACAGCGGCCAGTCCCCGTTGACACGGCGCTTGTTTCATGCACCGTGCTCGAAGAGCTTTTGTGCAGCAGGCGCATAGTGACATTTCGCGACGTCGACCTCACTCGTTTGTTATTCCATATCAGTGCGGCCGTTGGTTACAGTGAACCTGGCAACGAAATGACTGTATTGCCGACGCAACTTTACATTGCTTGCGTAAAGTTGTATGTGACAGTGTTTAAAAGGTACTTTAAGTATCTCTACGCTTGTGCTCCACTGGTTGTACTGGTTGTCCAAGCCTTCCTCGCTCGCGTGCTATACGAGCAAGATCTGACGGATGATGTCATTGTTGACAGAGCTCAGCGATACTCTCGAGTGTGCGAGCTGTTTGTCGACCATAAGGAAATCTACAAAAAGCATGTCATTGGTCTGATACTCGAGTATGTCCAAGCTATAAAAGAGGGACTGAGTTTAGTGCGCAAGGCGAGCCTTCTTCCGGCTATCCACCTTTTGCTCGACACGCTATCAACGCACGAACTGAAGCAGCTTAACGTGTTGATGGACCCCAGCGCAACGATAATATTCAAAGGCATCTATCAGAAGTACCAGAAGTTTCACACGTACAAGGGGAAGTGATTAAATCTGTAAGGATGTTAACACAAATTTAAATGGTAGAACTAAAGTTAATTTTGTTCAACTTGACTAGTTTAGCGAGGCAATCCTCCACGTCCAAGTCTTCGAGCGCATCGAAAACACTGCCCTGGGTGCCATCAAGCTGAATGATCCGTGGATCTACAGACCAATCCTTGATAGTCTTGACGGATAAGCCGCTATCCAAAAGAGCCTTGCCAAATGATAGCTCGTCAATCGACTTGCCCAGCCAGTTCATTTGTTCGGCACAGCCTTCGAACGGACTCGCACTCGCATGGACGCCATTGTCTCCCTTGTTGGGAGGTGAAACTAGTCCCAAACTCTTGTACTGATCAAAAATTGTTCTTCTTAAAGACCCAACAGGCCCATCAGCTGGGTCTGTCGGTCCAAGGACAAGATTGCGAAAGTCGCTCCACGGGAGCTGCTTGGGGTCCCATTCAACGACAAAGTATCGGATTGTGCAGCCAGGCGCGACGAACTTAGATCGCATGGTCATGAAAAATGCATTGAAAACATACAGTTCCTTGTCGTTCATGGATACAAGGCCACAATAAAAGCCGCCGCCAAACTTGACCACCTTGGGCGCCTTCTGCCAGGCAGCATCGAGCTCTTTGCTGTCGCATCCAAAGGCTTTGCATGCTTCCATGGCGTTGCAAGCTCTTTGTTCCTCGAGCACAACGTCCCAAGACTCTCCAAATTCTTCCTGAAACTTGTCCTTGGGGACAGGAATGTCCTTGGCCGGCAGTATCGTCGCCTTGGATGCTGTTGACAAAATGTACAGCGAATGTTGGAACGAGCCGATGCGACGAATCGATGCAAACATTATCAAAACGACGCAATCACATTCCACGTACCAATCGCATAGTAATGTTGATCAATAAGCTTCTTCTCGTCAATCGTTGCTCCGTCAATGTCTCCTTCAGCTGTCACCGATAGTCCCACCTCCAAGAGCCGATTCTTGACGAGAGCCTGCGTGGCCGGTAGATTGGCGTGCGGTTTGATAAAGACAAAGGCGCTGTTCTTCAAAGTATTGCACGTATTCGTGTATGAAGGAGATGCATCAGTCTTTTTCTGCAGGGTCACCAGAGTCGCCGTAACGGCAAACAAGAGATAGTCCATGGTTGTAAATGAGATGAAAGAGAGACTGCGCTGCGATGATGGGTTCTGTCGGTGGACGGTGGGAAATGGCCTTGTCGGACCGAAACTCAGTGAGTACTCTTTGAACGACAGTGCCAATAACTATGATTTATTTCACAGTTATTGGCACTACATTATGGACCACAGTGTCAAAAATTTTGATTTTCAAAGTTCTTGGCGCTACACTTTGGCTCACAGTGCCAAAAACTTTGATTTTCAAAGTACAGTTCGACTCACAGTAGTTAATCGAGTCAATTAGCGCTGCGCTTGGGCACGACCAGAACCTCACCCACGGACACTTGATCATGCAGCATTTACACCGTACTCCTACTATTGATGATCACTAATAAGGGGCCAAATTAAATTCAATCAAGCTTGTTTGCAATACCAAAGAAAGGAAAACGAAACGGGAAAGTTTAACGCGGTCTTTGCGGCGATCAAAGATACACCTCCTCGGTCCTCGGTGCGGTTCTGTGTGTCGTTTGCGGACGGTTGCCGATTACGTTTGTTTCTTCGATTGGCTGCTATCTGCTATACTCGCACCTTGCCTTGCAAATTTTTGCAAGTCCGAGTCAGTTGCCGCTTCAGCACTGCAGCTTGCGCAAGAACTTGCAAGCAAGCTGAGTAAACGCAGTAAACGCTGCAGTCTCCATTTTCGATCAAGTCTACACGTACGCATTGTCGCCGAATTGAAGTCGAAATATCGACGTAGTGACGACGTTCTCTTTTGATAAAGCTACGCTACTGCACAACGTTCAAGAGAAAAGAACACGTTTTCATGGATCTCGACCACGGCTCGCTTGTCGTGCTGCTGCGGCTTGGCTGGTTTATAACGACTGTTGCAATACTTTTCAAAGTTGCAATCATATTGAGCCGGTGGTGGGCTTTCTATCTTGACGACGATGAGTTGACGCAAGCAATTCAAGGTTTTAAAACACTCATGCTCCGTGGTCGCAAAGAGGCAGAGTTGCTTTTAAGTGGCGACTACGGGCGACGCGTCGCAATGGGCTATGTGTTTCAAGACCTCTCTCGCTTTTCCGAAGGGCAATCCTATCTTAACGTTTACTTTCGGCGTCGAGCCAAAGCTGCGTCGGAACGAGCCATGGCGGAGTGGGAGGATCGACGCCCGACAAAGCGGGCGGCATCATGATTTGCATCCACCGAAATCGCTGCATATATATAGACTGCCTTTTGTTATAGACTGCCTTTTGTTGCATGTACTAATAGCGTAGCTTATCGTACAAGGACCTAGAGTACAGTACCATACCGGTCACTCGTTCTGCACAGACTATAACAAGTGGAAGTCTTACCGTTACTTACACGACATGAAACTTCAGCCGCACGATTCATCACAAGTAAGCGCACCAATTGCAGCCATTTTTCGGCTCACCTCTGACCTCCATATCCCCATCAAAGGAGATCAAAATTGTGTTGACGAATGTTCTCAGCTTTCATATCTAGAATTTCTGGCGCCCGGTCGATTAGACTGCCAACAACAACCTTACGTCCTGCGGCAGCGTGCTCGCTCACGTTGTTGCCGACATCAGTAGAGGTCCCAAGCGCTTTAAGTTGTCAGGTGCGGTACCGTAGTAACCGCTCACGAAGAGGTTTGTATGACGGCAAAGATATTAGAACGGGCAACAATGTGTCTTTCAGTATGAAGTCGACGAGGCGTACCTTCAAGCCCAACTCCTTCAAGAAACGCGTCTACTCGGAAATTCTCGATGCAATGATCCCATTCCACCTCACGGCATCAACACTTCGCTCAATTGACAAAGCCGGAGGACTGGATAATTACTTGTTGAACAACAAAACAATTACTGAAGGAGAAGGGTTAGTGATTCGGCAGAAGATCAATAAAAGATTGAAGAACCAGGAAAAGCTTGCGAAGAAAGCTGCTTCCATTGCGGCATAAGTCAGAACCGATAGCTACAGATTTAAATAGTGAAGTGATAAATTTACATACCGGTATTAGTTGTAAACCGCCATCTATGTGCGAAATCATTGTTCCAGTCATTACAAGTACAAAGAACTACAGAATACAATGTCTCGCTTCAGCAACTCCTCGCCCTTTTCGAACTTGGCTTCCAACTCGTGGTTACCGAGCGCCTTTGCGGCCGCTGTCATTTGCCGGACAAGCTCTGCCAAGCGGCGTAACGTTCGGATAGTCGTGCCTTCGTACGAGTGAGTGAGCTTTTGAATGTCGATAAATTTGGCACCCTTGCACCACGCGTAGACAACCTCCATCCTGGAAAAATAACCGAAAAGTGCATGAGATAGAGGCAAACAATAAAGTATAACAAGCAGTGATAGGGATTGAAAGGCTCAGAGAGTATGGTCGCTTATTGTTCCTCATTTACTAGGGTCTCCCTGCTTCGAAAGACAAACTCCAAGCGCAGAACGCTCGCGGCTCAAATCAAACGAAAGGTAGACAAAAATCTTATAATCACAGCCTTTTCGCGTGTTATTACGAAACAGGAACCAATGCAAACAGTTTAACTTACATGCCGGGATTGAAGTGATTCACAAATTCGTCCTCGTCAACTTGTATGCCACAGGCAAGCTCGACGCGCACAACCGTTCGCGCAATCTCTTGTAGTTTTCGAAATGGAGTGACAAGGAAATTTCGCATGCCACTACAAGGGTCGTCTTCGTCCTTGTTTCGCTCATCGTACGTCATGGCTGAAAGCAGTGCAACGCACTGTTCAACCGATGATTCGTTAAAGACACCAGCAAAAATCATTTCGACGACAACTAGTTCATCGGCTGTGCTAATCTCGCACGCAGTGCGTCCTTTCGTTTCAATAACTCCCTCGCTGTTCACGTGACCAAGCTTTCTCAGAACACGTTTCATGTTTTTGAGCTGGCCTCTCATGGCCATCGTCTGACAAGAAGTAGCCTCTGCACGAAGAACCTTAGCCTTCTCAAGAGCAAGTGTCTTCCTTTCGTAACTGGCAAGAAGGGCAGACCGACCTTCCCTGCTAAAATCAGTGGCGAGCTTGTGCAATTCCAGGCGCTCTGTCAACATATTGGCACGCTTCAATAAAGTCATAAAGTCCTCGCTTTGGATATGTAGATCAGTAACAGGATCTAAAAGAGGAACAGCCGATGGATCCTCCTTCATCCGACGCACTATCTCCGACACGATATGTTGTACTTTCCGCCGAACCGCCACAGTAGTATATGCAGGAGGGAGATGGCATTTGCCAGCTGAGATTCTGTCAATGCAATCCAATCCAAGCGAAAATATTCGCATAGAAGCATTCGACTTATCTGCTTCTTCCTGTCGAAGCGGTCGACAATCAACACTTGACCCTTTCCAGGAGCGAACGGAAGATTCTTCTTCATCCTCTGCCTTTCCTGTCTCGGCAAAGCCATCTTTGACACAATTGAGGAGTACGTCCATGGTGTACTGAGGTCCACCAGCAAGCTCTGCAAGCCGCCCATGTTCGCCACCTGAGCCCGTGCCAGGCTTTTTCTTGCACGACACAAGAAGCCCCCATCCGAACGACCTGCCATCAATGCTCACATCAATCAAACGACCAGGGACAAGAAATCTGAGACAGTGTTCTGGTTTCTGAATCACGTTGGATATCCGGCGCCGAGTTGCAATAAGTTGCTGATCCATTCCATAATACTGGCCAACCAAATCATGTACTTCGGGCGAGGGAAACTCATCTTTGACCGTCTCTGCCTCCTTTTGAAAATCGTCTGCCTGTGCGATAAGTGCAGGCGCTTCCTCCTCTCGTTGAAACTGGTGGAATGACGCACGGAGTAGGTACTCTGGATCCACATCCTCGAC
Source organism: Mayamaea pseudoterrestris (assembly GCA_027923505.1). NCBI lineage: Eukaryota > Bacillariophyta > Bacillariophyceae > Sellaphorales > Sellaphoraceae > Mayamaea > Mayamaea pseudoterrestris. The sequence continues at coordinate 112,078 of BROI01000034.1, forward strand.
ACGCATCAAATTTAGCAACATGTTATATGAAATTCGGTAGCTACTGTTCAATGGGTCCGGATTTCCGTACAGAATATCCTTACAGACTGCAGGGTCCATCTTCTCATCGAGCATTTGTATCACGATACCGCGGTCATCCTTGCCACGACGACCAGCTCGCCCACTCATTTGAATGTACTGGCGGAAAGAAGAAAATGATGAATTAGTATCGTTGTCATTCCTAATCAGCTCATGAAAAAAGAATAGCAATGCGCGATACGCACGGTTTTCCCCCCGGGATGCGCATACAGCAAAAGCTTACCTCTCCTGATGTGACCCAGCGAAAGTCTTTCCCATCCCATTTTCGAGTGTTGGTAAAGACGACAGTACGGGCCGGCATGTTCAGTCCAATGGAAAACGTTTCTGTCGCAAAAAGAGTTTTAATCAGGCCTTCCGCGAACAGAATCTCGACAATCTCCTTCAAGATTGGCAGCAACCCGCCATGATGTATACCGATACCCCTCTTCAATAGTGGCAGCAGTGCTTCGACTTGCGGTAGCTTCCGGTCATCTTCACCGAGTGCTTCTATAGCATTATAGTACACTTGAGAAACAAGATCTTTCTCAACGTCATCCGTGTAATCCTCTTTGTGTAAAGCCAAAGCAAATCTCTCACAATCTTTCTTCGAGAAAGAAAAGACAATAACCGGGTTCAAATTCCGATCCATGATAAGCTTCACGATGCGATGCAAGTCGGCAAATTGCCCTCCCTTTTTCTTAGCGTTAGACCCCTTTGTATTCCCTTTCTTTCCATTTCCCGAGCTGAGCACTGATTCCCCAATAGCAATGTCAACATTTCCGGACTGCAAGGTTGCCATTGCCTTTTGAAAGTTTTTCTCTCGAAATGAACCCTTCTCGTCAACAACAAGATGCAGTCCCTCACCGCCCTGAGGAAAGATGTAATGCTGCAAAGGAACCGGTCGATAATTCGTGTAGACGACATGACAAGGCTGGTGATGAATTTTGACAATCCAATCAACAAATTGCTTCGAGTTTGGAATAGTGGCGCTCAGAAAGACGAACCGAACCTGGTGAGGCAATAAAATAATCGATTCCTCCCAAACGACACCTCGCTGAAAAAAACGTTCATGGAGCAGGCGTGAGTATGTGGGAACAAAGTCAGCGCGCACGCAAACCTTTGAACCCTTCATTTCGTACCTCTAAATCGCGCATGTAGTGAACTTCGTCATAAATCACCCATGCGACTTCTCGCATAATCTCACTTCCTCGATAAAGCATTGACCGCAGAATCTCCGTCGTCATGACAAGAGCCGTCGCATTTGGATTGATCGTATTATCTCCCGTCATCAGGCCAACATTGTCGGCACCAAATTCCTCCTGCAAATCGCGAAACTTTTGGTTACTCAGCGCCTTGATGGGAGACGTGTAGACGACACGTTGACCTTCCTTGAGCGACTTGGCCACAGCGTACTCGGCCACAGCAGTCTTTCCTGCTGAGGTATGCGCTGCGACCAGCACCGATTCATTTCGGTCAACATAGCCGACTGCTTGCTTTTGAAAAGGATCCAATTCAAATGCATAAGTTTTGGCTGGCTCGGTTGTTGCTGGAGCTTCTTGAGCGACGTAGTTCGGCGGGTATGCAGAGTAGCTCCGGACTGACTTGTCCAAAGTTCCAGTCGCGATCTCCCGTTCGGCTTCAGTGGCTTTTGCCTTGTCTTCTACCTTGAATGCTTCTTTACCTATATCTGTTGCTCCGGTTTTCTGTCGTTTATCTTCAACGCCATCTGCTCTTTCGTCAGAATTGGATGCGTCTTTGTCTGGCTCGACGTTGTCCAGTTTCGCAGGTTCTATGGCGCGTTGCGCAATACGAGCGCGTTTCTTCTCAGGTCCACCTTCTGGTACAGGCAGTTCATTGGGAGTTTCATCAATAATATCGCCATCAAGCGCCCCGAATAGAGCGTCAAGGTCCGCCATGGTCGAATCGAATTTCTGTGAGAGATTTTAATGGTTGTCGCGGCGAAAAAATGATGTCACGGTACGACTAAAATTGAGTCGTATTGGTTCTCATAGCTATGTCGATGGTGTTATTCCGCCCAGCTCCTGCCTCATGTCTAAAGAGCTGAAATGCGGAGGCGCTAGCAAACAGATAGATTCGTGAACCATTAATTATACTTGCTTTAAAAGAACTCCTGTAATATAGCTGTTTGTAAGGATTCTGTCTTCAGCACACTGGTGGAAAATTACTTGTTTATTTTATGAGTTGGTCGCCTTGGTGCGGTCTCACGATTCGATATTGTAATGAGTGCTTCGCGTATCGTGACTTGTTATGAATTATAGCCTGCCAATTTATGGCTTTTTCTGCTTGGGAAATGGAAGTGAATTCTCGAATTAGCTTCTCCAGTCTAGATCATGAGAGTCGTTGAAAATGTCCAACATCTCAAATTCAAGAGATTGATCTGGATCTGGTTTAGGATTGCCGTCAGTCATGAAACTGCTGGTCCTGTTTGTAGCGGATGTTATTAGTTGAAGATGCTTTTCACTCGCTGGCTTTTGAAAATTGTCCCGTGGCTCGGCTGTCGACTGGCGCATCTCGAGCAGTGCATCCACCGAATGACGCCGCTGCAAACCTGTATCATACGATTTCCCTAAATTGACAGTCTGGTGCAATTGAAAAAGTGGAGGAGGCAGGGCAGCGGTAAAGGAATGGAGCCTTTGAGCTGCCACCGGTGGCGCAACCTGCAACTTCGTGGTAGATTGAACATTGCGTTCAAAGCGCCCATCTAAAAAATACGACCGAGAAAGTCCAAGAGGTTGTGGATCCGACAGTGGGGTCTGATCGTTGGAAGTAAGCGGCAAAGAAGCGGATCGGTGTAGACGGATAGGCTTTTCTGATATCGCATGCTTCTCGTTGGGATAAGAAATTGGCTCGTATTTTTGACTTTCGAAACTGTCAGTGACTCGCCCGACTGTAAGCGGAGAATATTCAGAAACCATGTCAAAGTCATATGTTGAGCTGTCCAGAGTGGTTGATGTTTGTTCCCAAGGGCATGGCTCCGCATACGACCCATAACTGGCAACTTCTTGATCCAAATCACCGGGACGCCCAAAATGACGTTGGCTTAAAAAGTTGATCCGGCAAGTCAGCTGACTGTAAGGAAAGGTTTAATTTTTGATATGTGGTTCGCCTCATCTCGGGCGAGTCATTCCTTGTAGTGTTGGTGAAATTAGGTGTATTGGTACGTTCCAATGTCGGCGGCAAATCCTTGCCGATCATGTTAAATGGTGTGCTGGATGAATCCGTTTGGGGTAGCAATTGGTCGTCCTGCTTCTTGTTTTTTGCTCGCCACTCTGCGACAGCGGAATCATACCTCTGCTTGTCAACAGCAGCTAGCGTATCAAACTCGACACGGTCGTTGGCACCTAAATTTCGCCACTTGGCTGCAACGGTTTTGGCTAAAGAAGAGAAGGATAACTTGTTGTCGTTACTCGAAAACCACGTCACGGACTTGTCATTGTCTTGAGTGGCAATCTTGACGACGTCGCCGCATGAATTGTAGCTTGATTCATTGACAGAATTCTCTACTTTAGACGCTAATAGTCGACGTCTTTCCGATTGGAAGAACAAGTTGTATGCGGAAAGTGGCCGCTTCGGCATGTCTTTTGGTTTCTTCCAAGGTACCGCTGGTGACTTTCGCTTTTTCTTGGGCGTTTCGATTTCGGCAGTTGAATTGTCACATTCTGCCTCCCCCTTCACAACTCACAACTCACAACCCCAACCCGTGGCTCCTCCGTTATTATTTGTCTGCTCACACCTTCGTCCATCCTTCCAAGAAGACCCCAAGCCCTGGGCTTCTCACCAGCCCTTTACTTGCCACGAAAGGCTGTAATGTACAATCGACACTTGTCCGATACGGAGTAAGCGTTTTATCCAAATATTTCGAAATTTCGGCCATCTCGTTGATCACACAGTGAAAAGCGCCGCTTGTTACTCCAGATTTACAGTCAGCTGTTCTATGTGCTCACAATTGACATTTCCCACAAATTTTTCGAACATTCTGGATGGTGAGCGAGTCAGCAGATGTTCATGGACCATGCAATCAATCACCTGCATGGAGGCACTAAGTTTTTCCCAACTACTTACAATACAGTCGTTCTCCATAATGCCGCGGCCCAGACTGTCTGGAGTGCAACAAGAAGTTCTGGCATTATATCGGGCCACTCTGCGACAAGCATTGCGGAAAGACCGTGATGTGCTGAACTATAGCCACAGTCAAGCTTCTGCTCCATTCTTTGCCGCACTCCTTTCAAACCAGACAACCATTAATGAACATGGATCCTCATCGACATTTTACGCCGCTCAAGAATTTAGACGGCAAGCCAGCTCTGTGAAGCGGTCAGACTTCAAACGAGTAGAATACATGATTCGCAAAGGACAGAAACAGATCAAGTTGATGCAAATGCCTGGCGTGCAGTCCGTTCATGGAGTGGCATAGAAAGGCTTCATACATAAGGCATGCATCGCGCACGATCAGCCGATATTTTTTGTTTTGTTCGTGATAATTGATATATCTGCATGCACCAAGGCAAACCTGCAATTTCCGACCCAACCACAAACTCCTCGTTTTTGTAAGAATCATAGATTTAGAGCTGATTACTTCTTGCTTCCGACTAAATATATGTCGATGTACAAAGTGAAATAATGTATTTAACTATCAGAATTTAGGGCTTCTTCGTGAGAAAATCCGAGTGGACCAAATACTCGAGCAACTGTATCGTCAAACACCTTTCGCGTCTCACATCATTGGCAAGTAATTTGCCAAGCAACGTGTCCTTTGTCCTGTCCTTTGGTACCATGGGTGCTTTGCGATTAGTCTGACTGCTGGTAGCCCCAATTTCGTGAGAAAATGCGCAATGGTCGCCGTTTCGACATGTTTGATTCCTGGCAAAAAAGCGACAAACGCCACGTTTCGGTTTCAAATCATCCTTAAAAATCTCTGCTTCATCTGGGGGTAAAGCAGGATCACGATTGGCGCGACATACTATCGTCTGTGCTGCTTCATCATTGTCCGATGCATCCGACGAAGAATACCCAGCCAGCAAGGAAGCCACACCACTTGTCTCAACTGCCGCCATCTTTGGCGGCGGCGCAACGATATTCTCAACAGCTTCCGCAGCTTTCTGCCGCCTTGGAAACCGTCGCTTGCGCTCCTCAATCCATTCCTTGACATCATCGGGGTGATTACCCACGCAAATGCGGAACCGCTGTGTTGGACAACCAGGAACAGCGACAGTGATGGACTTGAAACCGCCTCCGGCAAACCTGCCATGTGACGACTCGTAGTGAGCCTTTACGAGCTTAGGGGCCGCTGTATAGCCGCATTGCGAGCATGTCGTGTGGCTGGCGAGGTGTGCCTGCAGGGCCGCGTTGGAATCCAAGGAAATGTCGCACGATTCGCACCGAAACTGCTCGTCTCGTGGCCGTTTTCTCGACTGATCGGAAGCATTTGGAACTGTTGGTTGTTCAACGTGTCTTACTCCGTGAAATAAAGGTCCGATATGTTGTGAATGACTGTAATTGTATGGAATGGCTGCCATTTCCGTGCTCCCGGCGATAGGAGCAGGTGGCGGAGGAGGAGGAGGAGGAGCTGCAAAGAACCCAGACGGTAAGGTAGATTGCTGATCCGGTAATACCATCTCGAACTAAACTTTCAGTGCTCCTGTTTGTGACTTGAATGAGGATCAACGTCCGTTGCAGCAGAATGAATGGATGCGCGGCGCTGTGAGCGCGTTGGAACAATCAACCTGCCGCCATGGTCGACCCGAGCACGTGTCATATCGGTACTGAACACGTTTCGTGGTCATTTCGGATTTCGGAACGTCGAGAAAGCCGCCGATCAGCTGATGCATCAAAGCAAATCGAGCCGAGCAATCACAGCATCAGCCATGGCATCCATACAGCGTGCAACTGCTACATCGGATGTTCATGTACAGGGGCACGAGGTAAGATATCATGAGGAGACTGAGGAAGACTTGATAGAAGTTTTGAGTTGTCGACGTCGAAAGCGTTCGTTCCAACATTACGTTTCAATTGTCACGCTGTCCTCATATTGTTGCTTTTACTCTTTTACTCTTAGCAACGCATAGAAGAAGAAGTCAAGCAGTTGCTTCTTGATATTCGTCGCATTGGAGCAGATGGTCCAAGCTGCACTTTTGGACAGCTTTTTGATGATGAGCAGGCGGAGCAATATTACGAGGCGATCGTTGGTACTCTGAAATGTGCCAAGAAGCGCGGACTCATTGATTTTAAAGGACAAATGCTTTTGAAAGGTGTACACGATAAGGTTGATATCTCAATCACTGATTTGGGCCAGAAGGAAAAGGCAGTGTCGTCCGCGGAATAGAAGCGCATGCGGAAGTCCACTGGTGAGCGAATAGGTCCCTTGACAGCGCAATACGACTGGTTCAATTCTTATTAATTTGGAATACAACAGACAGTATCTTACATTATATCATCACCCTGGCATTAAAGTTACTACATACTGTTAATGCACACTGGATGCGCAGTGCATGCGATGCGCCTGATGTAAGACTTCGCCGCCAACGTTTCCAGCTGGATACGGCCATCATTACTTATACTGATACTGTCACTACGACGCATCCATGCGTTTTGGATGTTCGCCTTCAATAGAAATAATCCCAGCCGACTCATGCACCTTGAGAACCTTGAAGCGGATTCGATCGTCAACCGACAATGCCAAAGATTCATCATCATCAGTCTTCCATTGTTCGTCCTCGAGATCAAACGTAAATCCCTGCTCTCGCAATGCGTCCGCTGAAACGCTAGCGTTGAAGTAATTGTAAACAACCAATGACAAGTGCGAGTGGAACGATTCGCGGACCACTCCAGTCAATCTTTGGCCTTGCTTTGGCGCAAAGACCACAGCGTCGCATGCCACCGAGTAGTGAATATGAGGAAGCTCATTGAGAATGTTTCCGCTGCCATTCTTGAGAATCTTGACACTGTTGAACGCTAAGGGAACTCCCTTCATGCCACTCGAATATTTCAGTAAAAAGTGTTGCAACGATTCTTGGACGGTCTTGCTGACATCTTCTAGACCAGATGGAAGTATGGAAACCGTCAGCTCAAACTGTATTTTTCGAAAAGCGGAGTGCTTGGATGAAGCTTTCGTAGCTTTTGCGTCGATCGCATCCTTGGCTGTAGTAGCGTCGTCGTCAGCGTGAGCCTTCTTTGAATGTTTAGTTCGGCGATCATCGGTTCCTTCGTGGCTACTGTGTCGTCGCTTTCCCATGATGTACGTTATGTCTTTTCAAGCTTTATAATAACTCCAGGGGATGTTACTTGGCCGGTCAGTCTGTTTGTATTTGCTAGGCAAGAAAGTCTCGCAGTCATGGTCGCCGACGGAAGACGGAAACGGATGGCTGCGCAGGAAGAAGTCTTACCGGTACTGTCAGCATCGCATCGACGCGAGAGCATTCATATCCGCTCCACAAGAAACCCAACGCAAGAGCGTCCGGAGTCGCAGATTTTCTCTCCAATGAATATGGAATCGGCATTTGTAAATGCGCAAACTGCACTTTTGGATCAAACATGGACGATTCATCGCGCAAGTCCATTGATAACGCCGCTGTCGCTTGCTGCCATTCAAGCATCCTTGTCGAGGACCAAAGATATGGATGCTCAGTGGCTCGTAATCGATAACGAGCACGACGACGATTCAAATACTCTCTGCGAGTCGTCTTTTGCGGGCGAAGCGACAGTTGCCGATAACGTAGCAGGACAACAGAACCCGATCAAACGACAGCGAATCGACAAGAGCGACGACGTTCCAAAGATCACATCGAACATGCAGCATTTGAGACTACGTCATCATGCCGACAGCAAAATCTCGGCCACTGTCGTCTTTTGTTTTGCGAAATGGACGAATGACGAGATATCCAAAGATCCAGCAGCTATTCAACGCTTTGAATTCTGCGTCGTGCGAGGCGCCAAGAGTTGCTACGAAAGCATCTTTTGCTGGATGGAGCAGATATCTGGTAACCACATGAACCGGCGACCCGTTTCGCTTCCACCGAGTTTCCTGGCGAACATGTTGTATGATTGGCTCGTTCAGATGCAGGAACAAACGGATCGGTCATTGTCGTCCGTGGAATTCAAGTTTGCACCTCCTGCAAGTGTCCAAGGAAAGAACGTCACCGACGTATTGTGCGCCTTTACCCCAACAGACTTGTATGCGCTGTGTCAACTTCAGATGGAACAAGAAGCCAAGGATGAAAATGCTGGCAAGATAGCTGCACTAGAGCAACAACCGTTGTTGCTCCGAGCGGTGTATTTACATGCACGCGCCACCATGTGTATACGTTTGCAATACTTTATGCTTACACAAGTGACTTGGGAGGCCGCAGCGTTGGGCTCGGGTGGTCACGTGAAACCTAAGTGTGGCAAAAGTCTGGCGTCCTTACTGAAAGCGATAGGATCGTTTGTGGCTGGTGACAAGGAGTAGTGGAATCGCCTAGGCAGATACAATAAAGTGATTGAGATATGTGAGATACAATTGTCACTTCAGCCACCTAAACTGAATCAATCTTTCAATCGTTTACTAGTACGCTCAATCACCCCCACTTTTATAAGAATCACAGGTAGTATAGGTGTAACACCTTGCGATGCTGTGTTTGCATGAACTACCTACCAAGTCACATCAACTCGTGTCATCAGAGTGTGATGCTTCCTTTCTGTTCAAACCACAATCATGTACCAAATCAACACCAACAATGTATTGGCTAAAGGACAATCCTCTGGAGCTACCGGTATCATACCGGTACATACCATGGTCATCAATACAATGTTTCCACAATGCCATTGACATTTCGATTGTGACTTCACGAATTCCGAAGAACACACGATCATCGACCACACGATTTTCGAACTCGCAATTCACAATCGTCAGCGGCATCAGAACATCCGACGATGGTGGGTCACACTCGTGGTGGAGAGCAAAGATAATCTCTGGGACCTCCCACTTCATGAAACAACAAACCGGCTCACTTGGTGTTTATTACAAAGTGTGCTTGAACGAAGGTGACTGACAGCAAGCTACAGAGGTGCTTCCATAAAAGTAGCCGACCAGAGTCGAGTGATCCATCTGGAGCCGCAAGCAAAGTACTTTTTTTGTGGCTACCTTTCATCATGCCGACCCCTAACTGGCTCACAGCGTGGGTCAAAATTAATGCCAAGCATGGAGTGCATCCCGACTTTGCCGAAAAGATATCAGATTACAAGGCGTCGTCCTCAAAGGCTTCGACGGCACGAATTTCCGAAGATTCGTCAACTGCGTCGTCTTCTGGGGCAATCAAGCAACGTTCCATTAGCAAACGAAGCCGAGGAAAGGGTTTACAGAGAACATTGTCCGCATCGGACCTCATTCGAGAGGCAGCCGCGACGTCGAGCTCGGGGTCGTTCAGCAAGAGAGACTTGTTGAGCGATGCCAACAGAGGTCAAACAATGGCATCATCGCGTCATGATCAGGACGCTGATACATTGTCAACTGCGAAGTCTTCAATAGACATGCTTCTTCCCGACTCATCGCATGGAGCGACGTTTCTGGATGAGATTAGTTTCACGCCAAAGCCGGATCAGAAGCATGTTCTACAAGGTCGCAGTGCAATTTCTGTCAATAGCAAAACGATGCTGGAGCCTAGGCCAACGTTGACTAGGCAATCATACGCGCCTCCACCTGCACCACAGACTCTTCCCATGACCGCTTTTGCTGGTATGTTGCTTCCTCATCCATTCTTTGCGAATCAGCAAGTCTGCCATCAATGCAGCTCCTACAGTTCGCAACTGGAACGATTGCATGACGACTTGGAGTACATGCGCAAGCTGACACTCCAGCGCGAAGCAGAGGAGCGTGTTGCGGTTGCGAGGAAACACGTGCCATCGCACCAGCAAATCATGCCTTCCGTGGCGTCAAAGCAACTAGCCGAGGTCACAATGAGGCAAAGGAAACAGGTCGAGCAACTCATGAAAGAACGTGTAAGTCTTCTTGGTTTATGTGCAATGTTACAATATCCAGTTAAAGATTCTCACACTTCCTCTTTCGCAATAGTTTCGCTGGCAGCAAGACATGCACTTCAAGTTGAGCAAGTTTGCAAATTTGTGCAAGGACCTCAATGAGGAATCTGCCGCTCGCAAATCAGAAGCTTTATCGTTGAAGAAAGAGCTTCATACCGTCACGGAGGAGCGCAACGCCATGTCGGAAGACTTGTTTCGCCTTCGAGCAGTGGAGCAGTTGTATGTTCAGCAGCAGCTTGAGTTGGAGGAGATGAGAAAGCGAGTCGTCGCGTACGAGTCTACAGCAATGACGGAACATGCCAGAGCCATTCAATCTCGCGACAAAACAATCGATGACTTGACTTGCAAGTTAGATCGAGTATTGTCGGAGCTCGAGTCGAGCCGATTGCAGGCTACTCAGAGGCGCGTTATTTTCCCTGATGCGAGACGATAGGGCCATAGGCTGAAACGTCTAGTACATTCGTGTATTTTGTTTATTATGTGTTGGTGTAGTTTCTAAAGCATCCGTCGGACATGCAACCATGGCTATGAGCGGTGGTGGGTTTAACGAATGACCGATCCAATCGTTTGAGGAAAGAGCAAGCCCCCTGTGCCTTCCTTTCCACTCGATTGCGGACCTGGAAACACTTGCCAAAATCGTAGCGTCTCATCTCCTGCTCCGGTAACAATGGTCGAACCGTCGGGCGAGATAGCAAGGTAGAGGACGCGGTAAGTGTGACCCGTCAGTGTCGCAACCTTGCTCATGCTTGGGTAGCGCCATACCACAATCTGATTTAGACTATATCCGTGCGTGCTGACAATCTCATTCACATTATTCGACCATGCAAGGTTGCAAACTTGACTGCCCGTGTCAATCTTGTTCAAACTGGCACCACTAAGTGTGTTGAAAAAGCGAATGCAACGATCGGCTGTACCACCGCCACTAGCGAGAAGGCCATGTTGATGCGGCGACCAAGCAATCGCCTTAACGGCCGCTGTATGTTCAGTAAACTGGTGAAGGGGAAGTTGCGGGTTCCGACTATCAATGACGTGAAGGTGGTTGTCATTACCACCCGACGCAAGAAATGCAGGTTCGTCGTACGACCACTTCAACCCACAAACTTCCTGCTTGTGATTAGTAAGCTGATGAGTAAATGCGTGCTGCGAACGAACGTCGCGAAGGTAAATTAGGCGATCGCGACTTCCACTGGCAAGCATTGGTCCTGTCCAAGCCAAAGCCCCAATGCGAGCCGTGTGTCCTGGCATGGTTCGTATTCGCTTGCACTTTACCGTATCCCAAAGATGTACTTCTCCGCGATTAGTACCAACTGCCAAGTGTGTTCCTCGTTGTGCCCATGATACTGATGTCACAAGATCTTCCGACTCTGCCAAATCACAAAGCTTGGTCACCTTGGAAGTAGAAGCACTCCAAAGGTAGACGCACGAGCCAAGGCCAACGGCGAGAACATTTAGCGACGACCAATCAACCAAGTTCAGATAAAAATCATCTTGCAAAGCAGGCGCATCCAGCACCTTGAATGGAACTTTAGAAATGCGTCGCTTGCGTTTACAGGGAACGGCTAACAACCTCTGGCTGGCCGCACTCGCCGCTGGCATCAAGCTAAACGCATTGACTACAGCAGTCGGCCCGAGAGCCTCTGGAAATATGTTTTCTTGATAGAGTTGTCGCGGGCTCTGGAAACGAAAGCTGTTTCCAGCATTTCCGCGAGCCATGAGACCATTCTGTTGAAATGAAGAGTGCGACAGCGACGATGAAACTTCATTTTCTCGCAGTAGCTCCGACCGAAGTAGATTGTTTAACAGCAGTTGCTGCGACGGGGCACCAGTCGTGGTTGGGTTTGACGCTGAATCTTCCGCATCGTCTTGATCGTCGGCAGGGGAAGCATTGTCATTCGATGTGTTTCCTGATGTTGTACTATCTGTTCCTGAACTGCTCGACGTCCGACTCCACAGGTTGAAATTAAAGGAAGAGGTTGCTCTCGACGGAATAAATCGGTCTGACGCACCATAGTCCATGCTGCTCATGCTCATGCTTGACGACGGTGAACTGTTCACTCGTGAAGCACCAGCAACATGGCTATCCAAACTATCCGATCTCGCAAAAGGTAATGTCGGAGCAAAGAATTTTGAGTATTGAGGCGGAGCATCAGTCTTGACTGGAGATTGCTGATGTTCCAAGGACAGATCCATCGGTGAACATTGTCCGTCGTCGTCGCAGCTAACAATCGAAGTAGGCCGGAAGATGGAAGAATCTCGATCGCGAGTAATTCCTGGAGGCAGTAGTAATTCCGACTCGGAAGCTCTAGTTGAAAACATCATGCTTCGCGTCCCTGCTGCCAAACGAGCCGCATAGCGGGGATCAAGCCTTGGTCGACGAGGCGAAGGAGGAGGAACTCGAATCAAAATGGGTTGTGCGTTGCGTTCCTTTGAGACGGATGCTTCCATCGGACTGCTCACCGACATGGACGAGCTGAGCGCTGATGATATTGTAGCCGGCGTAGTTTGCATCTTCATTAAAGGCAGTCGGGTCCGCATGGGAGAAAGCGATTCTTTATGTAGATCAAAATTATCCTCATCGTCATAATCCTCATCTGCTTCCGGCGATACTGGAGCAACCAAAGGCAGATTGGCGCTGTCGTTGGTGAGGACCACCGCATCCAACATGGTTGACTGTGATCGATAAATTAGTTTGTGTCGCCGAGTCAATCACAAGGAGAACCGTTTTTTAGCCTTGGCGATTGCCGCGTTTCTTTAGCAATATCTGTGCGACGCACTCGTGCCGACGATCAGTTCGCACCCCGAATAGTAGTCGACTATCGAGTCGCACACGCCACCACACACAAGTAGATCAACAGAATAGCAAGCCTCTTGCAAGAATGCAGAGCATTTAAGATATAGCAATGGCCTTTCCTCTGTACAAATGAATGAGAAACCCAAATAAACACCAACTGCTCGGAGCTGGTGTTGGTTCCTCGTCAAAATTGTGTTAGCCGCGAGTGATTGCGCGTTGAATCGATGTGACTGCCGCCAACCGGTCTAAATAAATGAGAGCAAGCGGCATTGAATTCTCGCTGGCCCCATTGAATATTCGGTTAGTTAGCAGGCATTTTGAAACGGACGATTATGTCGTGCTTGACAAACTTTGCAAGTCTCGGAGTACCTATAACGTCATGCATCAATCTGAGAGTGTATGGAGTCGGCACATTGGTTCACGCGGGACCTTGAAACGAATTGTCGAGGGATAGGATGTACATGGCAAGCGGATTCGCGTAATCACAGCCTATTTATTTGATACTGGTAGCAAAAACATAAGAAGCCACAACTCTACTCCTTCTTTTCTTCATCTATAGCTAAAGGTGTGTCGTCGTCAATAGGTGCATCGTCGCCGACAGCAACATCCTTTGAAGACATGGGCTCTGGTGCTGGCGACGATCTTGGCAAATCTGGCGGCAAAGGCGACGGAGCTGAATTCAAGTTTGGATCAGTCAGATCATCGTCCAACGGCAACGGCGTAGATCCCGTGACATGCGGCTGATGTTGGGAAGCATACATCGACATAACAGCGTCATTTGACGGTAACGCGGGAGCAATTGGCTGTAAATGATCGACGCCAGATGACATAGAGTGGCGCAACATACCGTCTGGATACATTGATGATGGACCATGATGAGCAGGTTCGCCAACTACCATACAAGTTTCGTTTGAAAAGGGTTCGACTGCGTAGGACGCTGGTAAACCTTGGATTTTTAAGTTGAGTCGTCGCAAGGTCATGAACTGCAACGGAGAAATTCAATTTTGAGATAATGTTTTGGATTGGAAGCAAAGCGAATGACGTAGCATCTAAATCTGCATCATGGCGGACGTACCTCATCCATTTCAACTTGTATTGCAGCATTACGCGTCTCTGGTGTAGGTTCGTCGGGCCGTCTCTTTAACTTGGGTTGATACGGACATACATGTCCCTTCTTTGGTACCCCACAGCGTCCGCACTTGTAACTCCCCCTTCCCTTGTCTTTGGTGCTGCCTCCCGTCGAGGATCCTTCCATTTCATCATCCATGATGCCGCCGACGGATCTTGACGTCATGTACGACATGTCAAGCTCGGGTCTTCCATACGGTGCATCGTGTCGCATTCTACTACTACCTCCACTGCGGGGTGGCGATCTACTACTGCTGCCGCCCCAGTGTCCTCCTGCCGACGGCCCAGTGGCTGCCGGATGAAGAGGCCCCGATGCGGAAGATGGACCGGGTGGCATGTGCTGTGGCGAATACTGCGAGGACTGACTGGCGCCACCGCCAGGTCCTTGCCAACCGTGCGGCGGCGGCCCATACGACGAATTGTGCCATTGCGGAGCGTGAGATGACCATCCAGGATATGGTTGAGGTGGTGGTGGAGGAGGCCGATCATCGACAATTCCGTCCGCTTTGGTTTGACTCGCCGCATTAACCGATGATTGCGACGAACGGGGCATGGCTGATGGTGGCGGCCCGCGTTGATAGTACTCCGACGATGACCGATCTCCCGGCATTGGCGGAGGACCACGTTGCGGATACATCTGTTTTAAACAAGCGGAAAAGAATTAATGAGCGTGTAACCTTGTGTTCATTAAATCTCACAAATACAACAGCAACAATCGGACTTACAGGGTAACCTGCTGGAGGCGGAGGCGGACCACTATACTGCGGTCCCCACATATTGTACCCACCATGTGAAGCTGATTGCGGCGGTGGAGGCCCTCCGTAATGTTGTGGTGGAGGAGGATACCGATGTTGCGGAGTCATTTGCTGAGGAGGATAACTTGAAGGTGGTCTGCCGACTTGTTGTTGCTGTTGCTGCTGCTGATCGTCTTGCTGGTGCTCTTCCACTGGTTTCGGGCGCTTATGGGGACTTTGTTCCTCAGACTCCGGAGATGCAGGTGATGCCATTGTGAATTGTTGATATCAATCAAGTAAATGATTAACTAAATGAGCTTCTGGCTTGGCTGCGAGAAATTAAAATGAGGGTTAGCATTGCAGCAACAAAAACACCCATCTACAGGGACCAATCTTCCTCGCCTTTTATCCATTATAGATTATTATAATGCGCTTCTGGAACGGCATGTTTGATGCCTTTATTTGTAATGAATTCCAACTTCCACGCCCATTATGACCCTCAAAAGCTTGCGCTCGACACGAAAACCAAATCGTACCTTCGCCGACGCTTTGATTATTGGACCAAGCCCTCGCAAGCGCTAAAAAGTAAACAAACAAGCAAACTAATTATCGAATATTGTAGGAGCGCTCAACTATTGATTTATACTGTCAAAGTGGAACGCACTATTGCAGTTCATGGCAAGCCGCAGCGTTCCGTTCATCTTCACCATCGTCGTCGCTCCGACGCGACCGACCCATCCATCCGTTGAAGAACCTGAGCCTTATGTAGCTCCGCGAGCTAAACAGCTGAAAGGTATCTTTCGCGATCCGAGGGCATAAGTCATTGGATTCTTCGCACGAGTTGTGCCAGTGACTTTTTGCGGCTGGGTAAAAAATGGCCGAAGCCAAGTCGGACACTCTCATTCAACATGATGAACTTTGCGGCACGATACCTACGACCTGTAGCTACTACTAGCGCGGGAGTAGTAGAAGGAGGAGGAGAGGTAGAGGAGGAAGTAACCGAAATTCCGCCGGAATTGGAGGCGCGGCTCCGTGGACACAAGGTGGTGGCGTATCCCTCACCAACACGAGGCCGACGAACGCAAGCTCCAGATTCATCTTCGCCTCGACCTCGTAGTCTATCGGAGTCTCGGAAAGCGGCTCGGACCAAAGACATTGTCAAGGATGTATACGATCGCATGGGCATTCCGTATGATCGAGAAGCAGGAGCGGACTTGACAATGACTCGTCCAAGCAGGTCTCGTCGAGTCGAAGATACGTCCTCGGAGCGATCACGTCCTCGCTCCCTTTCAAAAGGCCGAATTGCGTCCATTTGGCCGCCTCCGTCGCAGCAAACGAGCCTTGATAATTCATGGTCGTTTTCGCCGACAGAGTCTCAGCTTTCTCCAACGAAACGAACCATGAATGCGACGACGGCATTGGCCTTTCAAAAGGCAAAGCCTTCTACAAATGCCATTCCAGCCTTTGGGAGCCCTGCATACTGCAAGGACATGCTGACTCTCATGCCGCCACCGTCTCCGCAGACTGAAAAGAGGGAGGGTTCAGTCTCACCAAAAAGCGCTTTGACGGAAAAGACGGACGTTGTTTCAGAAACGGACGCATCCAGAGACGACAATTTGGCTGCTACCGTTCAGCAAAAGCGTCTTTCGGTCAAGGACCGCATTAACAATCTTAGCGGTGTTTCTAAAGAGCCTCTTGTCAAGACGCGCTACGTTCAGTCACGCAGCGGTGACACCCAACTAGCGGCGAAAATTGCGTCTGGAGGGGGAGGGGGACTTGGATTAGTGTCAAAGGTTGACGGTTCGTTTGGAGAGAAGAACGATAGTGAACTGGCCATTGAAAAAGGATCGAGTCATCGAAGCGGAGAAGTGCCTATTAGCAAGGCGAGTTCAATACGCCATATTGGAACTGCCTCGTACCTGCCAAGCTCAAAAGCTGTGGCACCATCAACAAGTGCACAGTTTGTCAGCAGCAAGCGCCAACCCTTGGCGTCAAGTGCTTTTCGCCGTACAGGGCCTGCTGAGACGGAGAAATTGACCAAGCTTACGACGCACGGGAAGTCATTTTCTTCCAACGACGACGACGATAGCACCGCGAGACGCCTAGTTAGTATGCAGGCACGCGAGTCTGTCTTGAGCAATAGAGAATCCATGGATATGTCATACCATAACGACGATATCGACCGGCTCATTGACGAACGGGTGCAAGCGCATGTGGCTGTGATTGAAGCCCGCATGGAGACGCAGCTTGGACGCTTCATGGAAGAAGTGAATCGGGAAATGGAGCGAATGCAGGCTCAACTGAAGGAGCTGCACGCGTTCAAAGCTGCTTCCTACCGCAAGTGAGGACTATGTCATGTGTGACAATGTGTTGTATGTAAACTTAAACTTAGCTTTAGTGTGAAATTAAACTACGACGTTGTATTCACCTTCTTTGGCCGTTTTTTAGCCGATTGCCTTCCTTCCACTGGGCGCGACGGTGCAGCTGTTGTTGCTAGCACTGGTTCTGAAGGCGCAGCAACATTATGACTGGAAAGAACATCCGCATCCGCCATTGGTGGAACATTATTCTCAGGTGGTGCGTCGGCCTTTCTCTTGCGTTTCACAGCCTTCTTTGCAATTGCTTGAAAGGACGAATCCTTGTTCTTGTCGCCTGACTTTGGCGCAGCTGCACTAGCCTCCGTCTTCACCGACGCAACTGCTGCATGAACAGTTGCCGCCGGGCGTGGTTGCTTGGACTTGAGTGCTCCAGGATTTACAGGTGCTACACCTGCAACCGTGGCTAGCATTGCTTTTGTTTTGCCGCCCGAGCCCGGATTCTTCGTCTTGGCCCGTGCGACAGGACTCGACGCTACAGGCACAGCCGGAGTTATACCAAGCAGAGTGTCTTCGTCCACTACCCTACCTTCGCCACCCAGCTTGGCCAGTCTGAGGCGTTTGCTTTGAATGATTCCTTCCTTTTGGATCACTTGCTTCTGACAAACAAGTAGTGTTAAAGCGTCTCGACGAACTTGGTCGTAAAGATCGCTTACCCGCTTGGTAGCAATTGGTTTTGCTGGAACTTTCAGATGCGTCAACATCTCATCCATTCGATTCAAGAGAGACTTGTTGATGCCAGCTGTACCACCAGTCGCTGGAGGAGCCAACCGACCAGATTGCAGGTATGGAACTTGAGACACTGGCTTGGGAGCTGTGCTACCAAACGCTTGATCCAGCACCGCTGGATCGATGCACGGGACTGTGGATCCAGGCATTGTTAAAGTGCCTCCGGAAGCTTTTCCCTTTGCTGCAGCCAACACATGTCGGCCAGACTTTTTTAGCTTACGCAACTGCGCTTCAACAAGCTTGAGCTCCTTTCGAATTTCCAATTCCTCCACTTCGTCTTCCTTGGGTCGATTCCAGAGGGCTTCCAAATGAGCTCTTCGGCCTCGCTCATATTCCAAATCAAACTTCTTGTTGGTGGTACCAGAGCCAGTATTTTGAATGAGAGGTTGGTTCTCTGACTCTGTCGAAGCCAGCGCTCGAGCCGCAGCAGTCTCCATCAATATGGCTTCTGGTGCGCCCGAGGTATGGCCAGACGAGTCGTGCCGTGAGGCCGCGGTAGACGCCACTAAATGCTGAACCTCCTTCGCTGCTTCCTGCGCAATCCTGGCCGCGTTAAGTTTGGATGCTACCGAGTAGTATCTGTGCTGCAAATCTTCAATCTTCTCTGAGCAATCAATTCCAAACGCCTCGATCCAGCGGTCGTGGATAATTGGCCATCGCAACTCAAATCGACGAGCCAATTCAAGTAAAAAATCTGTCTGACTCTTGCTCCACGAATCATTTTGACAGTAACTCTTGTATTCTTCATCATTGTAGGTGACTGGATCAAGATGAATATCAAATCTGGCGTACGGATAGTCGGGGTACTCAACATTGGCGCGGACCCAGTGATGAAAGATTGCTCCGTCCGTTCGAGCGCTTGAGGAGAACGGCGCCCAAGCCCACTTTCGAGCAGGCTTGGCAATGGAGATGAACTTGTTTCCAACCTTGACAACGTCCGGTCCACTCTCAAGGCGAATGTTGGATTCGGAGGCTGCAACGGAAGTGTTCGATGATGTCATGGTATTCAATTTTGTAACTACCGGAACGCTCATGGGATGCTTCAAAGACATTACGCTTGCCTGACTGGTAGAAGATGCGCCGCCACCCAGTAGTTGCATAGATTTGTTAGGCTGATAGCCGGGAGGCTTGGCCGGAGGAGGGGCGGCCGGTGTGGGCACCACGGACGCGGATGACAGCTCCTTCGAGACGCCGAGAATTTGGGCAATGTCGGACATGATTCCAACTGTTTGCTGCTAAAGTGTAATTGCCAAAGTTGACTGCTTGACAACGCTAGGAATGGTTCGTTGTAAATTGCTGCGTTGATGCATGGTGTCGCGGCGAATGCAGGAGGGGTAATCGTGCCAGTCACGATGAGACACCTTTCCATGTCGCCATGCCAAAACCTTTGCTTCCTTTTTAAAAATGGCGCTATTATTTAGTTATGCCAGTGTGTATATGGAGCTGCAAGGCTACGGCAATTATAGACGAAGGCTTTAGACATTTGCATGGGACAGGATTAAAGTATGATCACATCATGGAGCTTGCCGGTTGCATTGCAGTTTGCTGAGGACCAAAGTCGCATGCTTGAATCACATTTGAATCTTATGGCACCCGCAACAATCGATAAGATGCAAGCATGTTGCTGTAGCTGGAAAATTCATACGTCGTAAGTAAAACGAAAGCCAAAACTTGGTTCAAGAACAGTGAATCGATTTGAACACTTCGGCCATCCATTTCCTTGTCATTCAAAGTTGTATAGATATACAGGCGAACCAGCTTTTGTGTTCCGATTCACCTCCGTCGGCTCCCAGCCTGGAATATGAAACATGTACGCCACGACTCGGAAAGAACGTCCTTCTGCCTTGTGTTGATCGACAACCCTCTGCAGTAAAGGTGCGATTAGCTTCAAACCCTTGGGGACCAGAAATAGAAAGAGTGCGGTAGCGTCATGTATAGTAAGATCACTGCACAAACACTCGCTCGACTCTAAAGTCGTTTTGTGTGTCTCTTCGGCCGCTAAAAGAACATCGCCCAAACGCATTTGAACTCGTTTTTGAATTTCACATCGCAATGTCGATATTGAAAGCTCGGCTCGATTCACAAACATCTCGTTGATTTCAATCCCCACGCATCTAAGGCCTGCGAATGTTTGCGCTGCCTGTAACAATAGCCTCCCATCACCTGCGCCAAGGTCGAAAAGAATGTCGTGTTGGCCAAGCTGGAACAGCTCGAGAGCAATCTTAATGGCACTGTCGCTAATTGGATTAAACGGCGCCAAAATGTTCGCTCCAACATCCTTTGGATCATGTTGTTTGACGTTATGTTCTGAATGTTTCATTTTTGTGGATTGTGAGACGAATTGGTGCATAGAGGACGACATGATAGGCAGGATTGACAATGGATGCGTTGTCGCTGTCGAGGAACAAATGTGGAGTACCGCTGCGATGAGACCAATGAATGTATGATGGATTCACGTTGCTTGGCGAATTGAAGCACAAACACTCTGGAAGAGAAAATGGGTGAGGCTCATTGCACCGGTACTACTAGTAGTGTATAGAAACATGGGTATCATTTCAAACTTGCCACACCGACCAGTAGTACTTTTGCGGGAACCTAATGCCACCAGAGAACCCTACATCTCACCCCTGACATTCTTGGAAGTAATGTAATGTAGCGAGCGAATGATGTTATATTGTTGTCGTGGACCAGTGTCTTTCTAACGTGACTTATCATCGAAGAATACTACACTCTGATGATAATATCGGCATATGATATAAACGCAGAACTTGTCGAAGGCAAAAAGTATATCAATGCGGTTGCAGGGAATCGAACCCTGGACAATTGCTTGGAAGGCAACTATTTTACCACTAAACTACAACCGCGGCTGTGTCGGAATGATGACAATAAGTGGAATTAGATCCTTGTTTGTTGTGCTGGTGCGACACACGCCTTTCACCATCTTCATGGATCCTCATTCGAAGATCACCATTGCATCACCCCTCATCTTCGTCGTTTCTTGTACTTTCAAGCGATTGTTTACGAGCAATGGATGCCACCATGTTTGGACCCCTGCCCCTAGTCATTGGAAATGACATTTTAGATCTTGGTTCCCGCAAGACGTCGCGTCATCGACAGGGAGAGCTCGGACTCGCGAATACGCAGCAACTCATGTGGACTGGAGCGCCTGGACAGTTTGACTTGCCAAACGTTCCTGATGTGAGTTAAAGACTGAATGAGATTATATGGATGTTGATGTTTTTAAAATGTTTATCTTACGCCTTCTGCAATTCTTTTCGCTACTCTCACAGCCCGCCCTGTACTGCCGCTCCAATTTTGCTTCGACCTGCGGCACGGGCGACGAGGAGCAGCGCGTCAAGTTTGCCAAGGGAACAACGACACTGGCCTTCAAGTTTAACGGCGGCATTATAGTTTCCGTTGACTCGCGAGCCACGCAGGGAGCCTACATTTCATCTGGAACGGTCAAGAAGATTATTGAAATTAATCCATTTTTGCTTGGCACCATGGCCGGTGGAGCAGCCGACTGCAGCTTTTGGGAGCGCAACCTTGGTATGGAGTGCCGACTCTATGAGCTACGCAATGGACGTCGCATTACAGTGGCTGCTGCGAGCAAGTTGCTGGCGAATGTCATGTCTAGCTATCGCGGATATGGCTTGTCAATGGGTACCATGGTGACTGGATGGGATGAGACTGGTCCGCAGCTCTACTACGTTGATGACGATGGAACGCGCTTGAAGGGAAAGTACTTTTCGGTTGGAAGTGGATCGACGTATGCCTATGGTATATTGGACAGTTATGTCCGCGATGACTTGACAGTGGAGGAAGCCATTGACGTTGGTAAGCGGGCCATTTACCATGCGACGCATCGTGATGCCGCATCTGGAGGAATCAACAACTTGTATCATGTGACCAAGGAGGGATGGCGCGTTGTCCATGCGATTGATGTCAATGATATGCATTACGAGTACCAAGAGGAGAAGGCGAATGCCATGGCGTCGTAGGTTCACACGTAGACGGAAGATAAACAAGCTGTAGTCACTGTCAATTCGATTAACCTTATCTCCCTTTCAATCTGAAAAAAAGTCCTCATCCTCCTCCCAGTCATCATCATCCAATTCGTCGTCAAAGTCTTCTCCTTCCGCCGACAAGCCTGCCATGTCTCCATCCTCCGCCACGAGGGACGCTGGATTGGCAAAGTCAAGATCAGCCCGCTTGGTTCCATCCGTGAGCTGATCAATCAGAAACATGACATCGACCGCCGCGCCAACATCAACCTTGTGAAAGGTCAAGTTTGGACATGCTTTCATGTGATTCATACGCTGCGCCAAGGAGTGGCGCAATGCCTTGGTGTTTGTGACCAACCAACTGTAGGCTCGTCGTTGCTCCATGGCTGGACTAAAGCCTTCCTCCATGTCTTGACGCTTGTTGGGATTCGATCGAATCGATACCGCAATGCGAGCTTGACGAAGATCTGGAGAAACGTCGACACTGACAATGCTAATTCGCTGTCGAGTAGCCGCTTCGAGTTGGGTGGCGCCTAGTTTGAGTGTTCCGCTCTGGATGATTTGAGCGAGTTCTGTTTTGACTAATTGGCCAACTCGTTCCTGTCGCTTGGAAGACATTTGTGAATTGTTTGATCTGGAGGATGAGGATGCTCGGTTCGAATTGTATGATGACAGCTGGTGCAGCTGACGAGAGTTAGCATGCCGATGATCATGCTGCTTGGGAGTAATGAGAAAGGACTCGGCTTCGTTAAAGCCTGCAAAAAGCGCAGCAACTAGAATCAAGCATTGTCTCATGGTAATTATCTGTTCGGTCAAGATAGGTGCGATGTTGGGATCAATAGCAAGGCGTTTCGATGTTGTGATGGCTGGTCGCCGCGAATCGAAAGCACTAACATCGCAACGGTATTCATTTTTGGAAACGGATGTTTTTTCCTCCCTTCGTTCATTTTCGTCGACCATGAGGATCCGAAGGAATCGCTTGGCACCGATATCCTCCCATCCACTGTCATCGCTGCTTCTTTTCTTGATTCTTATTCACTTTGCTGACTCCTTTCAAAGCAGGACGTGTCGGCCATGGGCACAATGTCCACATCGCACCCTTGTTGTTGTTCCACTGTCGGCCAAGAGCAATGCTTTCCAACAAGATGATGGCAATCCATTGGATCGCAAATTTTTAGAGCGAAATCAGCGTTGGGTAGTCTTGGTCGACGATGAGCTCGCCATACGACAGGCTGTCGGAGACTACCTATACGACCAAGGATATCAAGTCACGGCCTGCTCGGATGCCGATGCCTTTCTGGAACTATGTTCCCAGCCTTTGCAGCAGCAGCCATCTGCGACAAGCAAGCTTCCGTCGATTCCAGACGCTATCATTAGTGATATTCGAATGCCAGGAAAGGATGGAATTCAACTATTGAGATTGATTCGAGACGATGACCGGCTCTCGCGTGTCCCTGTCATTCTACTCACGGCTAAGGGCATGGTACAAGACAGAATTGTTGGGTTCAAGAGTGGGGCAGATGCTTATCTTCCAAAACCTTTCAACCCAGACGAGCTACTGAGTATTTTGGATAACTTGATACTGCGGAGGAAACAAATGCAGAAAGACACGGGCGAAATTGACGAGCTAAAGGCAAACATGAGCGAAATCAAAATGCTAATGAAACAAAACTCCGAAAATTTAGTCAAGGATACGGACGTTTACCTGACACCAGTAGAGCGACAAGTTTTGGAGCTACTTTGTAAAGGGTTTACCAATGGGGAGATTGCAAATGAACGAAACAGCAGCGTCAGTGCAATGCGCAGTTGCATTACGCGACTCTATCAAAAGACCAGCACGAATACTCGAACAGCGCTGGTTCGCTGGGCCCTTCAGACTGGCTATGTATCCAGATGATATGGTGGACGTTTGATCAACTCACCGGTCGTCGCTAGCGATAATAATCAAACTTATAAAGCTAGTAGGTATATACGTACATTTCTTACACACAAAAATGACTCTATTTCTATTCTTTGTCGAAGCCAAAGATTCGATTGTACAAGTTCTTTCCATACCAGCGAAAGTCGCGGTTCACAATCCCATGTGCAGCATCTTGCTCCTGGTATCCGTGTGCAAACTCTTCCGGGGTCCACCCGCACTGTTCCAGCGCCCAGTTGTGTGTCTCTTCAGTAATGCAGTGAATGAGTCGGTACTTGTTCAACTCCTGTTTGGACTCTACAATCAAGCCGTTCGACAAGAGATTCTGTAGAATGGCAACGTAGCGATGCTTGGTCTGCTCGTTGCGAAGCTTGGTCCATTGCTCTGGGTCATCAATCATGCCTGATGTCACCAAGCCTCGTTGCGTCTTTAATTTGCGCACCAAATCCCACGAGAAAATGGCCTTGAGCGACCGACGTAGACCGGCACGGCGTCGCATCAGATCAATGAGCTCCGAGCGCTCCCAAGTCATGACGGTGGACGTAGTGTCGGCCACAACAGTGCAACAAGACTCAACATGGCCTGGTAGGTACAAACCAGCATGCAGAGCAATTTCGGAAATGAAACTCGCTTCTTCCACCATATATGTGAAACTTCCGTCGCGAAATACCTTGAAGCGTCCATCAAGGACTAGTCGAACGTAGCTATTGTTTTCACCCTGCGCCATGAGCACGTCTCCTTCACGAAAGGTTTCAATTTTGGCACGTTTGGCCAAGCAACAAAAGTCCGCTGGATCCATGACGTAAAAGTGACGGTCGCGCAAATCAAGGAGCTCCTGGGAGAGGTAATTCGCCTGGAGTCGCTCCAAATATACAGTTCCGAGGCGTTGCAGATTGATCAAGGTAAAGAGAAGGTTCCACTTGAATGGCAGCCATAGGATCCGGCCATGAGGATGAAAATATGTAAAGAAAAGCATGCAAGTTGATCCGGCTACGGCCATGATTCGCAAAGCGACAAAATCTCCCGAATAATAGGATAACGCCACGAGAATAAAGGAGCTATGGCCGAGAATCTCCGAATAGGTGATGGTGTAGTATGTCGGGCTGATCCAGCGAGGAATTGGAATGTTATGAGGCTCCATAAGAAAGTCGTTGAGTTGGTTCCGTCGCTGTAATAGACGCTCGCGTAAAGTTGCGTATTTTGGCGAAACGAACTTGCTTGTCATGGTCGATTCTCGCCGTTTGGTGGCGGTGGAGTGGAGCCGTTGCGAAACCTGGCGACGACTGGGCGGACCCTTCAGACTGGTTGATGCAAATCGCATCATTTGAGCTCGTAAAGCTTGATGAGACGTCAGCATGACTCAGTTGGCACTTCGCTTGTTTCAAGTCGAGCTAGTGTACTGAGCTTGGCAAGAGCCGCTTTGTTCTGTAGTACCTCAAACGCCGAGACTTGTTTGACTTGTGCTGTTGCTTTGCCAGGTAGTTTTGCCTTATAAACCAAAGTAAATGGATTAGATCAGCACACTCATGCAATGCTTCCTCTTGATTGCGGCTGGTAGGAGTACTGTGCTCTGCTCGGGGACCGATTTAAGTGTCAAGCATGACGGAAGAAGTTAAGTGATTCATATTCGCTTCCGTGGTGGGCGAAACCGCGAGTCGGATCTTTTGCATCGCACTGGTTTTAAAAAGGCGCGGGCGCCGCGACGAAGTTCGAAACGATTCTGACAAGGGGACCTGACGGTCTGTGGCACTGCCCCGCCCCTTGCTTGTGACTGCCGCGGAGTGTACCGGCAGAGAGTGTGACACTGCTGCTGGCCTGTAAGCGGGAATACATTGACTTGATAGGTGGATGGACCTCACTCATTTAGCAAAACACATTGGACTTGATACGTGGATGGACCTCACTCAATTAGCTGGAGCACATTGGACTTGATAGGTGGATGGACCTCACTCATTTAGTGAAATACATTAGACTTGAAAGTGGGATGGGCATGGCTCATTAGCGGGAACATTGGACTTGAAAGTGGGATGGACCTGACTCATTAGTGGGAACATTGGACTTGATAGGTGGATGGACCTCACACATTTAGTGGAACTCACTGGACTTGATAGGTGGATGGACCTCACTCAATTAGCAGGAACACATTGAACTTGATAGATGGATGGACCTCACTCAATTAAGGGAATCACATTGGACTTGATAGTTGGATGGACCTCACTCATTTAGCGGAACACATTGGACTTGATAGGTGGATGGACCTCACTCAATTAGCAGGAACACATTGAACTTGATAGGTGGATGGACCTCACTCAATTAGCGGGAGCACATTGGACTTGATAGGTGGATGGACCACACTCATTTAGTGGAACATATTGGACTTGATAGGTGGATGGACCTCACTCATTAAGCAAAATACATTGGACTTGCAAGTGGGATGGGCCTGACTCTTTAGCGGGAACACATTGGACTCGAAAAGTGGATAGGCATCACTCATTTAGCAAGACACATTGCACCATTTAGCAAGACACATTGGACGTGATAGGTGGATGGACCTCACTCATTTAGTGGATCATATTGGACTTGATAGGTGGATGGACCTCACTCATTTAGCGGGGCACGTTGGACTTGCAAGTGGGATGGGTCTGGCTCATTAGCGGGATCACATTGGACTTGAAAAGTGGATGGGTGTCACTTATTTAGTGATACACATTGGACTTGCAAGTGGGATGGACCTGACTCATTAGCGGGAACATTGGACTTGAAAGTGGGATGGACCTCACTCAATTAGCGGGAACATTGGACTTGAAAGTGGATGGACCTCACTCATTTAGCGGGACACATTGGACTTCAAGTGGATGGACCTCACTCATGGAATGGATTTGATAGGTGGATGGATCTCACTCAATTAGTGGGAACACATGGACTTGATAGGTGGATGGACCTCACTCAATTAGCGGGAACACCTTGGACTTGATAGGTGGATGGACCTCACTCATTTAGCGGGAACACATTAAACTTGAAAGTGGGATGGACCAAACTTATTTTGCGGGACGCATTGGACTTGAAAGTGGATGGACCTCACTCATTTAGTGGGAACACATATGTAACACCGTTGACGATTTCGCAGTCAACGTCTTACCTCCAAAAAGCTCCGATACAGGGTCCTTGGCCACGGTCTGTACAGCTCTTGATGGAGATGGCTCGTCGAATAGTCTTGCGCTCGCCACTACACGAATACGACTGCACTCTCGTCGCAAACTAGTAGTTCTATATTGTGAGCTTATCGCTACATCGCTACATCGACCACTCGGAAGATCATCCGATCAATCCGTTTCTTTCAATCACATTACATCAGTCGTAACTGGTCGTTCCATTCATACAACGCATCCACACGACGGTTGCGCACTTTCTTCATTCACACGTCACATACGACAGCTGCGGACTCGACACAAGCTAATTAGGGTTCGGGCTCTTGACTTCGCCGCTCTGCGACTTGTCACTCCCCTCGGGTACGCTGCTGGTCGTAGCCGCATTCTTGTCCTTCACAATCGCATATGATGTATCGCCGCGCCAAAACAATACTGGCTTGAGCAATGGCATCGCATCACAGTACGGCAGGTACTTCGTCAGTACGTCCGCAATGTTCTCCTTTCCGTCAATCTTCACAAACTTGATAATCCCCGCAGCAACTGCCCAACGAACACGATGGTAGGCCAACGCATTGTGTCGCTTGGACAATGTCGAACTCAGGATTGTAGATTGTGTAATCACTGCTTGGTTGTCTCCGTACATCCAGGCAGACTTCTCCAATGGTACGCCCATAGCCATGAGCGATGCGCGTAGAGAAATGCTGATATCCGTTCCACTCTTTGCTACGCCGAATTCCGATCCGAAGGTCGCAGTCTCGACTGTAGCCTGGAGTTTGCAATGCCAGTCGATGGGCGTCTGGTTGACAAATGACAAAACTCCTTCCAATGACTTGCCTGTCACCATGCAATGCATGAGACACGCATCCTCGAAAGTTGATGTTCGTACAGTCACACCCTTTGGCGGTGGGTAGACGTCCAACATCTCATCAACTCCGTCCTTCCCGTAAACGCTGCGCTCCCAATCTTGTTCCTCCATGGTGCCGAAGTGCTCCTCGTTGGCTGGCCACTTCGTGCGGAAACGGATTGCTGCGTCCGGTAACTCTCGTAAATATCCACAGACTCGCTTCACCCGCTGCAGGTGTCCCTTGCGCGGCTCCACACGGAATCGCGACAGACTCACAACTGCAACGGCAATGTCAAATCGTCCCAAAGTAATCGCCCACTGAAGTGCTCCGACTAGAGACTGGTAAATCTTCTTCTCTTGGTCGTTCAGTAGCTCGCTTTGGTCAAGTTCTGGATGATCGTCTTTGTCAATTGGTGATGAATACTTCTTCGGAGAACCTTCAAACAACCGCTCGTACTGCGCCAAGAGTTTCGCAACGTAGGTCTTGGCCGACCAGTAAAGAGTTCCGTCAGGGTCTCGTCCAAAGTCACCGCCGA
Organism: Mayamaea pseudoterrestris; assembly: GCA_027923505.1. Lineage (NCBI taxonomy): Eukaryota > Bacillariophyta > Bacillariophyceae > Sellaphorales > Sellaphoraceae > Mayamaea > Mayamaea pseudoterrestris. The sequence continues at coordinate 140,375 of BROI01000034.1, forward strand.
GATGATACTCGGGATGTCCAACACCTTTGAGCTTAAACTTGTACTTCTCCTCTAGCATCTTGAAGAACGCTGCTGGATCGTCTGAAATATTCAACAGATCGTCGACCCATACACAGAGGTAGTCGTAGCTGTCGCCGGCGTCCTTGATCCACAGATCGGAATCGCAATAGGACGGCTTCCACCCTTCCGCAAGTAGGGCGTCGGCTAAGCGTTCGTGAAATCGTGCTCCGCTCGTTCGCAATCCGTACAAAGCCTTGACGATGACCAGGATGTGTCCTTCGCGCTCCCCGAACTCGGGGCCTCCAACGAAGTATACCTTCTCCTTGGTGAACGCTTCGAGATAAGCATTCCCAATGTCACCGACCATGCACTTCTTGCCGTTCGCTTCTCCAATGACGAGAGCTAGACGCATTGCCTTCAATGAGATAACACTGGAGTAGGCATCGTCGTTGTCTTTCGTCATGTGGCCGCCTGCAACGAGACGTGCCTTGTATCGCAAATCGTGCTTGACATCGTACACAAAATGGACTCGGATCTTTTGGTAACCAGTTGGTGGTGCTGTGGTGGAACTCGGACCGAGATCTTGAAACGTCTCGTACTCGTCCAGGTTCGCAAGCTCCACGCCTTCTGCATCCGTCCACTTCGTGTGTCCTGCAGCTTCTTGTAGACGTCGCGCTTCCTTCCAATCTCGGGGTACTTGGACTCCAAACTTGTAGCGCGGTCCGTTCTTCTGCTGCTCCATTCGGGCGATCGCCACCTTGCGCGCAACCTTCTTGGCGTTCCGGGCCCATCGATTCAACGATGTCCATCCGTCCTTGTCAAGAAGATTATGCTTTTGCGCGTAGGCTGCCACTGATACTTTGTCGCTTTCGATCATCGCGTTGAGAGGCTCCCAAGTCTTGGATCCATCGTCCCATTGTACAAGGACGTTCCACTTGGAGTGCTTCCAGTTCTTCGACTTGCTCGTCAGCGGACCCTGATGGTCTAGAATCTCCTTGAAGAACCATTTACGCTCAGGATTCGCCATGTCTTGGTTCACTTCGGCCTCGTAGAGATCGGAAACCTCGACATACGACATGATTTCGTCCGCTTCGCCGTTGCCAAGCTTCAGCATCATTTTAATGTTCTGATGGTTCTGGGCGTCGCGGTTGTTCAGCTTGCTCATGACGGTCGCTCGAACTTCTTGCCCGTCGTCCGTCTTCATGAGAAACGACTTGCCGATAAGTTCATCGGGTGCATACTTCGGAAGTTTGCGCCACGGATTGATGTTCTTCTTCTTCGGCTTGTCGTCGTCGTCATCGGCAGGATTAGGATCTAGCTCCCCGTCGGTCATATCGTCGTCTTCCGGGTATTCCACCGTCTCGACCAAAGGGGTATCGTCTTCGTCAGGAATGAAAGAATCATCGTCTCTGCTGTCGGCGTCGGTAATCTTCTTGATCATTTCCGGCATAAGGATCTCGCCTCCTAGACCAGGTACGGTATAGAGACGCCCCCTTCTTTCATGACTGGGAAGCAGGTGCCGATGCGCGAAGGTTCAAAAATTTTGGGTCGTTTCGGGGGTAAGCAAACCGATCGCGTCGCGATCTCGTGGGTCTCCTGATCGCAGATGAAGTACGTCAGGTCGTCTCCAGCGCGTCGTGTTGGGACCAAGCCAGTACGCGCGCGCTGGCGGTACCGGGCCCCGACATCCTTGACAAAGTAGTTGACAATTTCAAACCAACGAAAATGCAAAATGCCCGACACGTCGGGGACTTGCCCAGTGATAAACTCGATGGGAGACTTGCCGTCCAAGGCAGGATGCGACAAATGACGGTACATCTCGGTCTGAAAGAGTAAAGCGCGTAGCCAGAAGCATGCCGGAGTGCCTGTTCGGTCCATAAGTCGTTCATGACTTTCCTTGACGTGTCCGATGATGCGCTCGGCTGGATTTTGATTCTGGTAGTACGGCTCCGATGTATGACGACGGCGAATCATGAACTCGCGCATTACTTCATCAAACTCGGCACTCATCGCTTCTTTCGCATTATCCAAGAAGACTTCCAACGGAGCTCCAAACTTCGCGGATGAAATCCGGGAATCTTTTCGGTACGTCACCTTTCGTCCGCATGGGATACACGACAATGATCTGACTGCGACAACCATAAAATAGCTGCACGCATGTGCACCCTGCATGTCCGTCGATATGATCATCCATGGCTGGTTCGTCGAAGAACATGGTGTCATGGGCCACTCGATCATCTAGACGGTAGACGTTCAGGAATCGGCTCTTTCGATGCATTCGTGGGGGGTATCGGCGCTCGTGCATGTTGAACTGCGTGCTGTGGCGCAAAGTATCCTTGATCGTCTGCGCCGGGTACCATGCAAAGTTCGGCAGCAATGCGTCGATATCAGGTTTCTTTGGCAGGATCGACTTGTAGGGCTGATAGACGAGATCCGCATTGTACTTCTGTACGACGGCACAAACATTCAGCTCCTTCTCGGTGTAAACAGGTTGATTGTCGTGTCCGAGATTTGTATACGTCACGTTGCTTTGACGATGGGTGCGATTCCGCGTACGCGAACGTGGCAGGTGAAGCCCTCTTCGTCGTCACTGTCTTCGTCGTCTTCGTCGCGCGACAACAAGTCCGGTACGTCGTCCTCGTTGTCATCATCATCCGAAGAGTCATAGTCGTCGTCCTCGGTCGGCTCGACGTCGTCTGCGCCGGGTACCATGCAAAGTTCGGCAGCAATGCGTCGATATCAGGTTTCTTTGGCAGGATCGACTTGTAGGGCTGATAGACGAGATCCGCATTGTACTTCTGTACGACGGCACAAACATTCAGCTCCTTCTCGGTGTAAACAGGTTGATTGTCGTGTCCGAGATTCGTATACGTCACGTTGCTTTGACGATGGGTGCGATTCCGCGTACGCGAACGTGTCACGCGCGTGAAGCCCTCTTCGTCGTCACTGTCTTCGTCGTCTTCGTCGCGCGACAACAAGTCCGGTACGTCGTCCTCGTTGTCATCATCATCCGAAGAGTCATAGTCGTCGTCCTCGGTCGGCTCGACGTCGTAAGGTATGGAGCTCATGCGCCGACACTGGAAACATTGGCAAGGTCACCATGCCGCTTTCCATTCCGAGCATAAACTTGTATCCATCTGGCGTTTCGATTCGTAACTTGCCACCAAAGTTGTAATGCTTGTCGTTGACATGAAGTCCGAAGGCTTCCATCTGCATACTCGAATGAATCGTCTTGCCGGTTCCAGAATATGCGTAATTATGGAACTCGCCGACGACCCAACCCTTGGTGCTCTTAAGCTTGGCGACTGCTGTGACGGTAGACAGGTCCGGAAGTTTGAGACCACCGACTCCAGTGACTTCAATCTTGTGGAACTTGTCCTCGGTAAGGATGCGGCCGTCCGCTCCCCATACTCCGCCACTCGCGCCGCGATCAACAGTCGACGCTGAATGCTTATCCAAGTCAATGCTCGCGACTTTGTACTTGCGACTCTGAGCGATATTCGCTCCCCGTCGTAGTGGGCTGGTCTGGACCTAAGAACTGCCGCATGGCTGAGCCACGGCTGGTGTTGTTCACACGCTCAGTCGCTGCACTCGCCGTCGTTGCCGCTGATGAAGTGGCTGCGACGCGTTTGCGTTGCGTGTTGTACTCGTGTCGTCTGCGTGGTGCCTGCCTGTGTTGCTGATGTCGGACCACCTGCAGCACTGGCCGTCGACTCGTACCACGGCGTTCAAACACTTCATGTTGCTGATCGCGGGTAAGGTCGCCACGTGTTTGGTGGAATCGCGCATTCACGTCGCTGGGAATTTGATCGTCTTCGTGTTCGGCATAGCTGCGAACATCGAACTATCTCCCCGACCGCGGCCGCCACCCTGCATCGTCCCGTGCTCAAGTCCGCGACCACCGCCCCCTGATTGGATTGCTGATTGTTGCTACTACTTGGCGTAGACTGGGGTATTCGCGCTTGCCTTCTTCGTCTTCTCCTTCTCTTTCTTGGTCTGCTCGGATTGGTTTTTGCCTGGCGCTTCTCGGTCTCCTTGTGCCCGGCGATTGTCAGATTGCGTGCGGCTCGTTCAGGGTTCCAAAACGGGTGTCGCCATCCGGGTTGCCGGTCTTGGACTCTTCGATCAGCGCCATGTTCGCCCGCTGCCTTCGCGCGGCGTTTCGAAATCAAGTGCTTCTGTAAGTGCTTCCGGTTTCCTCGCGTAGTCATTGTAGTTCTCTTCCTTGCTGGACCACTGGATAAGCCGTGGCCCGAGGGGCTTGGCGTAACCCGCGTCGGGGTGAAGTTGCGCCTCGTCTTGGCGACGTGGAGTCCAACTTGCGCGCCATCCCGTCGAGAATGCCCCTCCAACTCTGCATGCGCGCTGGCATTCGCTGTCGTGTGCTTGCGGACAATGAGCTTCTCTGCGGAGTCTTGCAGGTATACTCGGCGCCGCTAAAAGCTTCCGAACACTGATGCTGATGCTCGGCCGAGTTGGGGCTTCGGGTGCAGCTGGTGCCTTGAACTTCCAAAAGTACCAAGTCGCTCGCTCGCATGCGGTTATTGAAGGCCCGCCAGTAGGAGCAGAACTTGCGATCTTCTTAAGCTCCAGCATGGTCTTCCAGATCAGCTTGATGTCTGTGCTCCGTCGTGTTGTCGTTGCTGGTCTGAAGTCTCCCGAGGCTCGGTTGCCTGCGGTTGTGTGACCCCGGTGCTACTGGGAGGTCTCGGCTGTGTGGTCTTTCTCCAAGTCTTGCCATTGCGCAGTCGTCGGCGTTGCTTTCGTGATCAACTCGAGCTTGCGCAATCGGCTTGTTCGTATCCTGACCACTGGTGCACTGGTTCTCAATGCTCGTCCGTCTTGTTCTCGGCCTCGCCTCCGCGGTCGTGGTTCCTCGGTTCGGAAGCTCTGCGGTGGGTCGGTTTGGGTCCCCAAGCTGCGGGCGCTGCGAGCCCGGAATATCGAAGACTTTACCGTAGCGCCGCTTGTAGGTCGTTACATCAATCGTCGTCATGGTGGTGGTTGATCAGAGGAATCGGACTCGCTGCAGACCGAATGTGTCACAATAAGCTCCCTGCTCGTTCTCGCTCTCAAAGCACTGAAATGTTAATCTATTCATGTACACTGCGTTTCCGCAATTGCCTCGAAGTCCCTGGATACCAGTCGATCTTAATAGAAGTAGCGACAAGTCTGACGCTCAGAGCGTCTATAGCGAACTCGCGACCAAGTTTGGTTCCGCCGGGTGTAGCTACCATCCAAGCCGAACTAATTGCAAGCCGCTTGCGGCGGTAGTAACTTGATTCGACCTGGACGAAAGGGCACCTACAAGTTCTAAAAACTACATCGAACAGCTCATGAAGAATCTCCGAAGAGTTCCGTCCTGGAGTGATGGATGACAAGAATAAGCACTACTGGCTCCGAGCTGCAGTGAAATTTAATCCGTTACGTTGCACCGGCGTTGACTGTTGCTATAATTATTTGACGATGACGGACATACCAGCAAACGTGACCCAGACGCCGTTCGTGAACGGAAGATATGCTTCCTCTTTTGACTGTGTTCTGACAGGCTCTGGCGCGTCGACAACAAAACGCCAAGTTGAATAAGGGGCAAGAAGAACGACCGCCACCACGGTTTAACGCGAACACTTCGGGCAAGGACGTGGTAATACGGACGCGGTTCCGGACAGCGGAGGACGCGGACAAGGCGACGCGGCGGTGGACGACGGTGGACGCGGTTCTCAAGTGAGCCGCGGTTCCGAGGACGAGGCTCTTCGCGCCACTACCAGCAGCCGGTACGCAAGCGCATGAGGAACGATTCTGGCGATTATCTGAACTTTGAACAGTTGTTGCAGAACCCTGGTCGTACATGTCATCGACATTCGCCGACTTAACGAGGACGAATACGCTCAGCTCATGGCTCGACGCGAAGCCGTCCCAAGACCCGCCACTACAAGACGCGCGAACAATGGCAACCGTGCGAATAACCAGCAGTCACAAGCGGCTGCCTCGGTGCCTGGTACAATCTTGTATCAGAATGACATTTGTCTCTCGTCGCCCCGACGACAGCCACTCAAGGTGCACCGGATGACATGATTAGATCTTTCCTTGCGAACGCCAAGCTTTGTCGCACTCAAGCTGCGAATAACACCCAGCAAGAGTTTATAGGAAGCGGCCGTCGGTACCGCGCAATGGTATCGGTGCGCTACACTGTGAATCGGAGCTCGCAGCAACGGACCCGCCAGGATCGCTGATTGACGGTGCGAGCGGTGGACTTCGCTGGGGCGATATGAGAATCTTGAGTACTACCAACCACACGTGTAACGTGACAGGTTTGAGCGACCACACGGTTCGCGACCTTCAAGTCGGAACTGGCGTCGCATTGATTGAGACTCGGACTGGACCCATTATCGGGCAGTTCAACCAGTATGCTTTGTACGACGGTGCTGAATCCATTCATGCTCCGTCGCAGCTTCGTTCGTTCGGCCATCTGATCGACGACGTCGCTCGCTCCCAGAATGGAGCACAAGCCATTGTCACCAGTTGTGGCAAGACCATCCCCTTGGCGATCCGTGACGGCTTGCCTCGTATGGATATGCGTCCACCGACGGACGCAGAGTTGGAAATGTATCCGACGGTCATTTTCTCTGCGGACACCCTTTGGGATCCGGAGTTGGATAATGAATGGAACGAAGAAGAACTTGAGCTTAATCGTCGCTCGACGATTGTAAGAAGCCACGGTTTAGTCGACGCATGGACGACTTCGGCGACGCCACCTACCGGAACAACATGAACTCAGTGGAACGTGTGGTGCAGTATGTCGATCGCAATCAGGCTGATACGACGCGCCAAGCCAATGCACGACGCATAATGCCACAAGAACCTGACTACCAAGCGCTTCGACCCTATCTTGGCTATACGCCACTTGAACGAGTCAAGCGCACCATCAAGAATACGACACAGCTTTTCCGTGCATCGGCACACACCCCATTTCGCCAACACTTTAAGTCGCGATTCCCTGCCGCCAATGTGGTTCGTTTCCATGACGATACGGCGACAGATACCTGGTTTTCCAAGGAAGCCGCCTTTAACGACGGAATCCGCGGCCATGGCGGATGCAAGATGATGCAACTGTTCGTCGGCAAGAAGAGTCTGCTGACGAGGGGATACCCACTGAGAACCGAGAGTGACATGCCCATGGCGCTCGAAGACTTCATTCGAGACATTGGCGCTCCCGATTTGCTCATTAGCGATAACTCGCGAGTGCAGCTCGGGAAGCAAGTTGAAACCTTGTTGCGATTCTACGCGATTCGTGACCAACAGAGCGAGCCCGGATACCAGAACCAGAACCCTGCCGAGCGTCGCATCCAAGAAGTCAAGTCATCAGTCCAAAACATCATGAACCGTACGGGCGCACCCGCTGGAGCCTGGCTCCTATGCGCGCTACGCGTAATCCTTATTCAACAATCTGGCGACCGAGTCCCTCAACTGGAAGACCCCTACTGAAGCCGCCTTCAACCGAGTACCGACATTTCGCCGTTCCTACAGTTCAAGTTCTGGGAACGAGTCCGCATGACGGCTGGAGCCGACGACCGCCGACATTTCCTCACACCAAGGAAGCAGCAGGACGCTGGGTCGGCATTGCAGAAAAACAAGGTGACATCCTCACGTACACAGTTCGATCTGATCGGACTGGAATGGTTGTCGTCCGATCCAACGCTACCGAAGGACGTAACCTACGCGCTGAAGCTGAAAGCGCTCCTGAACCGAGATCGAACGCTGCCATGTTCGCGGAACCTATCTCCGGCGCCCGCGTGCGAGTCCAGTCGGAAATCGAGCGAGTTTGGCAGTGCGAGTATGATCGGTCCGTGTGTTTGAAACCAGCTACGTTCCTGAGGGACCGAAAGGCATTGATGAGCGCTGCCGAAGTTAGCCGGTCTGGATCCCGATGGACCCATACAGTCTTATCGAAGCGGCGGACTGTCCTTCTTTGCCGAGGAAGACGGCTCGACGTTACAAGGTTATTGAGCAACTAAGAACGATCGCGATGAAGCCAACCACAAGATTATCAAGTTTCGATTGAGTCTCGCGACGGCGACGCGTCGACGAGCTTATTACCTACAACGAACTAGCTGACCTATGGGATTCTTCATTTAGGGACGATGAACCATTTATCAGAAGTTTGTATTTTATTGACGACAGGGCGAAGGTCCACTGACACAAGCCGACGCTACGTATCGCGGCTCATCCTACAACTTGCTCATCCAATGGGCAAATGGCGAGAAGACCTGGGAGCCACTCGCATTGATTATCAAGTCCGACCCTGTGACCGTTGCCGAGTACGGCAAGCGCAAGGGTATGCTGGACAAGGATGGATGGAAGCGCTTGAGGCGCATGGCAGGACGCACTAAAATGTTTAACCGCATGTGCAAGGCTGCAAAGAAGAACCGTGTCCAAGAAGCGCGTTTCAAGTTTGGCGTTCAAGTTCCTAATACCTGGAAGGAAGCGAACCGCCTCGACGCTGCTAATGGAAACACCCTGTGGGCTGACGCCGTCAAGACTGAGATGGAGCAGCTACACGAGTACGACACTTTCATCGACAAGGGCATTGGTGCCTTCATGGAAAGTGACTGGAAGCGCATCAACGCGCATCTTGTTTTCGACTGCAAGAACGACCTACGACGTAAGGCCCGACTCGTCGCCGGGGGACATTTGACCGCTCTGCCCAAGGACTCCGCCTACTCCAGCGTTGTATCTATGCGAAGCATTCGAACCATAGCACTGTTAGCTGAACTGAACGACCTCAAGTTTTGGGCTGCCGATGTCGGCAACGCCTACCTCGAGGCCAAGACCAAGGAAAAGGTCTACATTGTTGCCGGTCCCGAGTTTGGACCATTGGAAGGCCATACCTTGGTCATCTACAAGGCACTTTACGGATTGCGCACTTCTGGCGCGCGTTGGCATGAGCACTTTGCCGACACACTCCGCGACATTGGATTCTACCCAAGCTACGCGGATCCTGACGTCTGGATGAAAGACTGTGGCACTCACTACGAGTACGTCGGCGTGTTCGTCGACGATCTGGCTATGGCCATGAAAGATCCACAAGCCTTCACAGACCTCCTCAAGGAGAAGTACAAGTACAAGTTGAAGGGCGTCGGTGACATCAAGTACCACCTTGGAGCCGACTTCTATCGTGATCCCGATGGAACCCTCTGCATGAGCGCGAAGACCTACGTCGGTCGCATGCTCAAGAACTACGAAACCATGTTTGGCGAGAAACCACGCAAGCGCAAGTCACCGCTTGACGACGGGGACCACCCCGAACTTGACCTTACCGAAGAGCTGGATGCCCGTGGCATTCAACAGTACCAGTCTCTTATCGGTGCCCTCCAGTGGGCAGTGACCCTATGTCGACTAGACATTCATTGTGCCGTAATGACACTTGGCCGATTCCGCTGCGCCCCGCGCCGTGGACACCTGGACCGAGCCAAGCGAGTCTGCGGTTACCTAGCTGAGTACCCTGATGCGGCGATTCGTTTCCGGACGAAGATCGTCGATCACGGGGAACCTACCAAGTATGATTGGTTGCAATCGGTCTACGGCAACTCAAGCGAAGAGCTTCCGTGGAACATGCCGATCCCGAAGGGCAAGCCTGTGCAACTAACTACCTTTATGGACGCGAACCTGTACCATGATTACACTACTGGACGTTCCGCAATGGGAATCCTGCATTTCCTGAACCAGACGCCCGTCGAATGGTTCTGCAAGCGTCAGAATACTGTCGAGACTGCAACGTACGGATCCGAGTTCGTCGTCGCCAAGACTGCGACGGAACAGATTATGGATTTCCGATACTCCCTACGCATGTTGGGAGTTCCTTTGAGTGGACCAGCCTGGATGTTCGGCGACAACGAAAGTGTCAAGAAGTCGTCAACGATCCCGCACTCCACACTTTCTAAGCGACACAATGCGCTCGCCTACCACCGAGTTCGCGAGGCCATTGCAAGCAATGTTCTGTACTTTGAGCACATCTTCGGCAAGCAGAACGTCGCCGACGTTCTTACCAAGTTCTTGCCGCATGCCACGTTCCGACCCCTGATCATTCCGATTCTTTTCTGGAAGGGTGATACGGCAAACCGATCGTTGTCACAAGCCTAGATCAAGGGGGATGACACAATATTATTGAGTTGAGTTGACCTGCGTCTCATGACAAGACGGTTAGCTACCTGTGTTTTGTATGCATTTAATCCTGTGCAGGGTTGAGTCACACTTGTGACCGAATCCTCACATACATGAGTGAAATCGCTGACGATCGAGGCGTGAACCTCGACCGTGAACCCAGTGAGAACGAGAAAGAAGCGCACGAGTAGAGTAGCGAGTAACATGCACTATTCTAGCAATTGAGTTTGTTTGTTTGCTTTACGCTGGACGAAGAGGTTGATTGCTCCGAGTCCATTGTAGTCGCTGGAATAAAGGTTCGTCTGATATTATCGTGTCAACTGTCCTTCTTTGCCGAGGAAGACGGCTCGACGTTACAAGGTTATTGAGCAACTAAGAACGATCGCGATGAAGCCAACCACAAGATTATCAAGTTTCGATTGAGTCTCGCGACGGCGACGCGTCGACGAGCTTATTACCTACAACGAACTAGCTGACCTATGGGATTCTTCATTTAGGGACGATGAACCATTTATCAGAAGTTTGTATTTTATTGACGACAGGGCGAAGGTCCACTGACACAAGCCGACGCTACGTATCGCGGCTCATCCTACAACTTGCTCATCCAATGGGCAAATGGCGAGAAGACCTGGGAGCCACTCGCATTGATTATCAAGTCCGACCCTGTGACCGTTGCCGAGTACGGCAAGCGCAAGGGTATGCTGGACAAGGATGGATGGAAGCGCTTGAGGCGCATGGCAGGACGCACTAAAATGTTTAACCGCATGTGCAAGGCTGCAAAGAAGAACCGTGTCCAAGAAGCGCGTTTCAAGTTTGGCGTTCAAGTTCCTAATACCTGGAAGGAAGCGAACCGCCTCGACGCTGCTAATGGAAACACCCTGTGGGCTGACGCCGTCAAGACTGAGATGGAGCAGCTACACGAGTACGACACTTTCATCGACAAGGGCATTGGTGCCTTCATGGAAAGTGACTGGAAGCGCATCAACGCGCATCTTGTTTTCGACTGCAAGAACGACCTACGACGTAAGGCCCGACTCGTCGCCGGGGGACATTTGACCGCTCTGCCCAAGGACTCCGCCTACTCCAGCGTTGTATCTATGCGAAGCATTCGAACCATAGCACTGTTAGCTGAACTGAACGACCTCAAGTTTTGGGCTGCCGATGTCGGCAACGCCTACCTCGAGGCCAAGACCAAGGAAAAGGTCTACATTGTTGCCGGTCCCGAGTTTGGACCATTGGAAGGCCATACCTTGGTCATCTACAAGGCACTTTACGGATTGCGCACTTCTGGCGCGCGTTGGCATGAGCACTTTGCCGACACACTCCGCGACATTGGATTCTACCCAAGCTACGCGGATCCTGACGTCTGGATGAAAGACTGTGGCACTCACTACGAGTACGTCGGCGTGTTCGTCGACGATCTGGCTATGGCCATGAAAGATCCACAAGCCTTCACAGACCTCCTCAAGGAGAAGTACAAGTACAAGTTGAAGGGCGTCGGTGACATCAAGTACCACCTTGGAGCCGACTTCTATCGTGATCCCGATGGAACCCTCTGCATGAGCGCGAAGACCTACGTCGGTCGCATGCTCAAGAACTACGAAACCATGTTTGGCGAGAAACCACGCAAGCGCAAGTCACCGCTTGACGACGGGGACCACCCCGAACTTGACCTTACCGAAGAGCTGGATGCCCGTGGCATTCAACAGTACCAGTCTCTTATCGGTGCCCTCCAGTGGGCAGTGACCCTATGTCGACTAGACATTCATTGTGCCGTAATGACACTTGGCCGATTCCGCTGCGCCCCGCGCCGTGGACACCTGGACCGAGCCAAGCGAGTCTGCGGTTACCTAGCTGAGTACCCTGATGCGGCGATTCGTTTCCGGACGAAGATCGTCGATCACGGGGAACCTACCAAGTATGATTGGTTGCAATCGGTCTACGGCAACTCAAGCGAAGAGCTTCCGTGGAACATGCCGATCCCGAAGGGCAAGCCTGTGCAACTAACTACCTTTATGGACGCGAACCTGTACCATGATTACACTACTGGACGTTCCGCAATGGGAATCCTGCATTTCCTGAACCAGACGCCCGTCGAATGGTTCTGCAAGCGTCAGAATACTGTCGAGACTGCAACGTACGGATCCGAGTTCGTCGTCGCCAAGACTGCGACGGAACAGATTATGGATTTCCGATACTCCCTACGCATGTTGGGAGTTCCTTTGAGTGGACCAGCCTGGATGTTCGGCGACAACGAAAGTGTCAAGAAGTCGTCAACGATCCCGCACTCCACACTTTCTAAGCGACACAATGCGCTCGCCTACCACCGAGTTCGCGAGGCCATTGCAAGCAATGTTCTGTACTTTGAGCACATCTTCGGCAAGCAGAACGTCGCCGACGTTCTTACCAAGTTCTTGCCGCATGCCACGTTCCGACCCCTGATCATTCCGATTCTTTTCTGGAAGGGTGATACGGCAAACCGATCGTTGTCACAAGCCTAGATCAAGGGGGATGACACAATATTATTGAGTTGAGTTGACCTGCGTCTCATGACAAGACGGTTAGCTACCTGTGTTTTGTATGCATTTAATCCTGTGCAGGGTTGAGTCACACTTGTGACCGAATCCTCACATACATGAGTGAAATCGCTGACGATCGAGGCGTGAACCTCGACCGTGAACCCAGTGAGAACGAGAAAGAAGCGCACGAGTAGAGTAGCGAGTAACATGCACTATTCTAGCAATTGAGTTTGTTTGTTTGCTTTACGCTGGACGAAGAGGTTGATTGCTCCGAGTCCATTGTAGTCGCTGGAATAAAGGTTCGTCTGATATTATCGTGTCAAACTGGTTATCAGAAGATCCGAGTCCATTTTGTGTACGATGTCAAGCACGATTTGCGATACAAGGCACGTCTCGTTGCAGGCGGCCACATGACGAAAGACAACGACGATGCCTACTCCAGTGTTATCTCATTGAAGGCAATGCGTCTAGCTCTCGTCATTGGAGAAGCGAACGGCAAGAAGTGCATGGTCGGTGACATTGGGAATGCTTATCTCGAAGCGTTCACCAAGGAGAAGGTATAGCCTGAGTTCGGGGCGAAGGACACATCCTGGTCATCGTCAAGGCTTTGTACGGATTGCGAACGATTTCACGAACGCTTAGCCGACGCCCTACTTGCGGAAGGGTGGAAGCCGTCCTATTGCGATTCCGATCTGTGGATCAAGGACGCCGGCGACAGCTACGACTACCTCTGTGTATGGGTCGACGATCTGTTGAATATTTCAGACGATCCAGCAGCGTTCTTCAAGATGCTAGAGGAGAAGTACAAGTTTAAGCTCAAAGGTGTTGGACATCCCGAGTATCATCTCGGCGGTGACTTTGGACGAGACCCTGACGGAACTCTTTACTGGTCGGCCAAGACCTACGTTGCGAAACTCTTGGCGCAGTACGAGCGTTTGTTTGAAGGTCCTCCGAAGAAGTATTCATCACCAATCGACAAAGACGATCATCCAGAACTTGACCAAAGCGAGCTACTGAACGACCAAGAGAAGAAGATTTACCAGTCTCTAGTCGGAGCACTTCAGTGGGCGATTACTTTGGGACGATTTGACATTGCCGTTGCAGTTGTGAGTCTGTCGCGATTCCGTGTGGAGCCGCGCAAGGGACACCTGCAGCCGGGTGAAGCGAGTCTGTGGATATTCACGAGAGTTACCGGACGCAGCAATCCGTTTCCGCACGGAGTGGCCAGCCAACGAGGAGACTCCGGCACCATGGAGGAACAAGATTGGGAGCGCAGCGTTTACGGGAAGGACGGAGTTGATGAGATGTTGGACGTCTACCCACCGCCAAAGGGTGTGACTGTACGAACATCAACTTTCGAGGATGCGTGTCTCATGCATTGCATGGTGACAGGCAAGTCATTGGAAGGAGTTTTGTCATTTGTCAACCAGACGCCTGTCGACTGGCATTGCAAACTCCAGGCTACAGTCGAGACCGCGACCTTCGGATCGGAATTCGGCGTAGCAAAGAGTGGAACGGATATCAGCATTTCTCTACGCGCGTCGCTCATGGCTATGGGCGTACCATTGGAGAAGTCTGCCTGGATGTACGGAGACAACCAAGCAGTGATTACACAATCTACAATCCCGAGTTCGACATTGTCCAAGCGACACAATGCGTTTGCCTACCATCGTGTTCGTTGGGCAGTTGCTGCGGGGATTATCAAGTTTGTGAAGATTGACGGAAAGGAGAACATTGCGGACGTACTGACGAAGTACCTGCCGTACTGTGATGCGATGCCATTGCTCAAGCCAGTATTGTTTTGGCGCGGCGATACATCGTATGCGATTGTGAAGGACAAGAATGCGGCTACGACGAGCAGCGTACCCGAGGGGAGTGACAAGTCGCAGAGCGGCGAAGTCAAGAGCCCGAACCCTAATTAGCTTGTGTCGAGTCCGCAGCTGTCGTATGTGACATGTGAATGAAGAAAGTGCGCAACCGTCGTGTGGATGCGTTGTATGAATGGAACGACCAGTTACGACTGATGTAATGTGATTGAAAGAAACGGATTGATCGGATGATCTTCCGAGTGGTCGATGTAGCGATGTAGCGATAAGCTCACAATGTAGAACTACTAGTTTGCGACGAGAGTGCAGTCGTATTCGTGTAGTGGCGAGCGCAAGACTATTCGACGAGCCATCTCCATCAAGAGCTGTACAGACCGTGGCCAAGGACCCTGTATCGGAGCTTTTTGGAGGTAAGACGTTGACTGCGAAATCGTCAACGGTGTTAAGCTGTTTACTGTGTGGATTTTTGCCCTCCCAAACAACTGATGCTACACGTGAGCTGGGAGTGACTGTTATGCACCAATCTCACCGCATACGTATCCCCAAGGATAGCCAGAACAGAATTCATGGAACAAGATTTGTGGGTAGTCACTGAAGGCCACACACTGTAGCACCGTGTAGCTGGTTGCAGTAGGATAGATCCGGACATGTCTCACAACAATACTTGGAACACAGCAGCTGTGACCTTGATGATGCCATGGTTGTTGTGCATGCAATGACCTCTAATAATAAATGTGTGAGCTATCCCAAACACATTGCTATACTTTAGGAGTATGCTCTGAGAGAGCCATTAACTACCACTCAATTACTGCAATCTCTTGCCTCTCCTTCTATTCCATATAGACTAAAATTGTTAACACCATTGTTTGGCAGTCTTTGTGTGCGCGGAGCGCGTAAAAGTCCTTGCAGGCTTTGTGAAACCATTGATCCTGCCACCTCCCCGCCCCGCGAAGGTGTTATGTATTAGCTGGCCTATACTGCTTGCCAAAGTCGAGCAGAATACCGTGTCGCATGGGGTTTGCTGGTGCCTGCGCCGCGCTGGCTGCGAAGCGTGATGCTTATTCGGCACAGGCATGACCATGACGGAAAGACCAACAGCTATACATCGTCACTTCCTCTTTCTTTCCCACATAAGCTTGTCCAAGTCAAGCCTGCATCTTATCATGGTATCGAAGTAAAGAATGAGTCAGCAAGATTCACAAAAGAGACGCCGTCGCGCTCCACCACCATCTCGCCTTGGATGGCCATCCCTTTCCTTCGCTTCATCCTGCAGTCCTCCCGATGAAACATCGACGACGCAGACCGCGATGTCTGATTTGCAATCAGAATCCATGGTTAAAAACATTGAAAACATATCCTCGTCAAGACGAGTCACTTTTGATCAACCAGATGCACCGGCGTTGTGGACCGAGAAACATGCACCTTCAAAGTCAGTGGATCTTGCCGTTGCTCCGAAAAAAGTTAAGGAAGTTTTAGCATGGATGCAAGCAGCAACATCAAAGCTTCTTATACTTGTCGGAAAGCCGGGAATTGGAAAAAGTACCATGGTTCGTGTCTTGGCCAAGGAACTGGGCTTGGAGCTGCACGAGTGGAACGAAGGAACGTCATCAACATACGATGATTTGTCACTGACCAATGGAGCGCAACTATTGGAGCAGCAAGGACCCATGGCATCGTTTGAACAGTTTCTGCAGCAACTAGCTCCCGGCTTTACTTCCGTCGTCGCGTCAGAAATATCTCCTGCGGCAATGCCGACGCCCAAGGGATGCCAGCGAGCAAAGAGTAAAGTCACAGGCTCTGACAACTTGGATCGATTATCATCAATACTTCTTCTAGATGACTTACCCAATCTGCATGGGACAACCGCTGAGCTCAAATTTCGCACCACCATGCATCAATTTCTTCATTATGCAAATAACGTTCCTGTCATTTTCATATACTCGAATGTTGTGGAAGGCAAGCATCGGCCCGAAGACTTGGAGCGCTTGATCGACAAGACACTATTATATTCACCTTGTGTTTCCATTGTTCAAATTCAACCGCCTACATCTAGTCGCTTGCGCAAGGCACTTGAAGGTATTGCCAAACGCGAGCGTTTTGGAACGTCAAGCGGTGCCTTAGATGAATTGTGCTTGAGGAGTGGAGGCGATTTACGATTTGCAATAATGACGCTGCAATACGAGCGAGCTGGTTTGAGTAGCCAGCAAATGTCACCATGTAACAAAAGGAAGACACATTTAGAGGGGCAAGACGAAAAACTATCGACCTTTCATGCACTGGGCAAACTGCTGTATGCCAAGCGCGATCCTAAAGTAGCAACGAGTTCTTCTTCGAATAAAATTGGATGTTCTATACTCCGACGACCTTCGCTGCAATTCATCCCTGAGCTAGTAATGGATCAATGCGATATGGATCTTGGTGGAGCAATCGTTTTCCTGCAATGCCATTGTCCACCCTTTTTCGAGGACCTGACGGACCTTGCCGAATCGCTGAATTGCTTCTCCGACGCTGCCTTTTTACTCGACAGACCATCTTTATGTGCACAGTCATCAGTCGACTTCACTTTTCCACACTCCTACGCCGGCTCGCTGGCGGCTAGATCAGTGGCTACATACAATCATCACCCTGCTCCCGGCAAGTTTCGCCAATTCAATTCACCCAAAATCTTCGAAATCTTGCGCAAGCGCGACGTCAACAAGTTGCGGACGCACGAGCTGATGCATCGTTGGCATCTTAAAGATGCTAGCTCCCGCGATATGAGTGAATCGGTTGGCTTGGGAATAAATAATGGGACCTCTGCCAGCTATTTTGTCGATTGCTTGCCCTTCATCCGACAAATACTTCCATCTCTAACTGGCATCGCACTGTTGCCAACGAGCATGACAAATAACAGTAGAACTGAAGCATATTTGTCGACCGACGAACAGGAAGAACTTATCATATTGGAGGAACAAAAGCAAGTCTTACTGATGGATGATATAATTGAGTTTGACAGCGACCAGGAAGCCGCCTATCAATCAGCTTTACAAGTCGCTCCAACACGTAAACGATCTTCCGCCGGCTCGACTCCCTCTTCACAGCGAGAAAACATACTAAACTGACAGTAGCTTAAACTTATGAAGAAGAATTACAATTTGCAGATTGACAATGGTAGACCTCGGCCTCATCGCGCCATGCGAGTCAGGTTGTACGGTATATCGGACCGCGACTGACTGCGACGCGTGACCAAATAAAGCGTCATTCGAAAAACTTTTTCGACGAGCATGATCTCCATACACACTCTTCTGACTAATATACGGTACTAATGAAGAATGACCGTAACTACTACAGGTAGTTCCATTTATTGGAGGCCCGGAGAAAATGTTCCGATAGAGTTATCGGGCTGCAAGGACATCTTCCATGCGGCAGCCGTTCTGCCGCGCCTCCTCGCCTGGATAAGTACCAACGACACTGGAGTTTCAATTTTAAATGGATACAATGCAATTTGTTACAGTCCCCCGACACTGATGTTTGCATCATCGGCCATTTCATCGTCATCGCTGGTGGAACTGCAGCGTACTAAAAGGTGTTCCCTGTCGGCAGTCACATCGAGAGAATCACAAGAGGTGGTTTTACGGGCAATGAAGGAAACCGGAGAATCTCCAGATAACTTTTCTTTTGATGATCTCGGAATCGCGTCGGCCAAGAACAAGAATGATTACCCGGTCGTCGTTGGCGACTCACCAATTCACATGTACTGCTCGCTGCACGACGTAGTCACCCTTGCTGAAGATGAGAGTATGATACTACTGACGGTTGAAACCTTTGTCATTGACGGCTCAGTTTTGTCACCTGCGACGAATGACATGAAAGCTGATCGTTCCTTCGTTGTTGCCAAGATTGACGCCGATTTGATCTCACCTTGGGTTGGTCTAGGCAATGGACAAGCCTCCTTGCTGAGTTGCCTTGCGGACATGCCTCGACCCCAGCTGAAAGAGCAAGGCGAATGGGAGTCAACGGATCTAAATCCAATTTTTTCTTCGGCGACTCATGACTTTAGTGAAAAATACGATACTGTTGAGTGGAGCTTTCGAACGGACGGTCGCGAATGCTCACTCGGATACAATCCAGTGACTGCCCTCATCATGCCGCGACCAATTGGATGGATATCAACTTTTCGCAAAGAAGGACGCGTGCCGCACGTTGCACCTTACTCCTTCTTTTGCGACGTTGCACGCGGCAAGTCGCCAATGGTTGCATTTTCGGGCTATAGGCCCAACGAAAAAGGTCGCAAGGATGCGCAACAGGATGCCGAGGACATGGGGTGTTTTGCGTGCAACTTGGTGACACACGATTTGGCAGTGCACATGAACTACTCGGCTGCTCCCCTGGCAAGTGGCGATAGTGAATTTGAACTCGCGTGCTTGAGGTCGGAGAAAGGTCGCTTAATCGAAGCGCCCTTGGTAGCTCATGCAACGGTCAAAGTTGAGTGCGAATACGTCAAAACGGTTGACGTTCCCTTCACCTCGTTCTCCATCGTGATTGGCAAAGTAGTTGGAATGCATATCGATAAAAAATATATACATTGTGGTAATATCAATGTGTCGAAGCTTCACCTGATCACTCGCCTTGGCTATAAGAATGAATATGGAGTGATTGATACCAAACGCTAGCGATAAGAGTCAGTAAGTTGGCCAATCTATTAGTAAGGTATCGTTAGTCTATTTCAAATCCTTTAGCGAAAGCTTAATTCGAAGCTTTTTCTTCTTTCCAACCGGAATTGAGGCGTCGGCAAAGCCATTCTTCTTAAGAACGCGTTCGAGTTCCCTCTCGAGTGCCAAGGCGTCAACGACTACCCACGAATCGTCACCGTTAAAGCGCCGTGCATTAGCAAATATCAGGTTCCAGTCCTCACGAAACTCTTGTATGTTGGTGTAAATCTTCGCGCGGCATTTGCGCAAGATGTCATTGATAGCAATAGGCTTCTCTATTACCTCATAATAATCAGGGAACGTTGCTGGATCAGGCTTATCGAGAAATATTTCTGACAACCGTCGTTTAGTACCAGGATCCTTGAGGGCAACAACAATTTTGGTGCAGCTTATTAGCTTTCTAAACGTCCAATCATTCAAATTTACATTATGCTCAAAACCTCCCTGCAGCATTTCGTCTTGCCCTTCGAGAACATCATGCTCAGACAAAGCAACCGGTACGCTTCGGCCAGTCTTGCCCATTGCCTTAGCATTCTCTTCGTCCACGGCCTGCTTGTCCTTCAAGCGTAGAAACTGCTTCTCGGTGAGTCCGTCATCGTAAGCGACATCCTTTCGCTTTCTCGGTCCGTCGTCAATGCCGACGAGACTATTTTTCGTTCCCGGAGGCAAGGGGTTGCGAATCCAGTCAGGGACATCAGCGTCTTCGGTAAACAACGAAGGCACGCCTTGGCCTTCGCGCTCCCTTCGCTTGTCAAACTCAGTATACAACTGATAGTCGGCCTCATTGTTGCTAAGTAGCTCGTTGGGATCTTCCTTGTCGCTAGCTGCACTTTCGTCATCATCGTCGTCCCCATTGTCGGAAGACTTCTCCGACACTCCGCTCTTTTGATTAACCTTATCAAAGTCTGTCATGAGAACCTCCATAAGACGCTTGCGTTCCATGCTCGTGTCATTCTCCAAACTGTCATTATTAAATTGGCCAGACTCGACGACGAGTTCCGCCACATTGAGCTTCTCGGTTGCCCGAGCAAGAATCTGTTCTTCGACAGGTGAGTTTGTAATAAAACGAAATACACTGGAGAAATAAATAACATATAAAGCAGCAATGAGCGAGTAAGTGACGAGCGATGAGCACGAACCGAAGGTTGCAAGCGCATGTTAAAATTGCACGCCGCAAAGCGCACACTTCAACACCAACAATCAACATCAATATCCCTTACCTCACATTCGACAATTGGCCGATACGGTGTGCCCTATCTTGAGCTTGCAGATCCATCATTGGGTTCCAATCCGAATCGAACAGAATGACCGTGTCAGCGGCAGTAAGGTTGAGACCAAGACCCCCTGCCCTCGTGCTCAGCAAGAAGATGAAGTAAGGAGAGTCAGGCGAATTGAATTTGTACATTCTCTTTTCTCGCTCCTCCGCCGGTGTGGAGCCATCTAAGCGTAGCGATAGATAGCCTCGAAAGGCAAAGTAATCCTCGAGAATCGTCATGACCGCTGTCATTTGAGTAAACATCAAAACTCGATGACCAGCAATTTTCAGCTTGGGAAGCATCTGATCTAAAAGCGCAAACTTTCCAGAAGAACGAATCAGCTTGTCGTTGATATGATAACCTTCGGGGCTAAACAAGAACGGATGGTTGCAGACCTTTCGAAGTTGCATGACTATGTTATTAAGTCCACGAGTTGGTACGGGAGCACTGTTGGACAGCCCCAAGGCGCCCGTCTCCGCAACAGCCTTGAAGCTAATCTGTTTGTAAAGTTCTTTCTGCCACGAAGACAGGTCACACCGCAAAACCTTTTCCACCTTTTCTGGAAGCTGGTCCAGCACCTCGCTCTTGACCCGCCGAAGCATAAATGGTCGAAGCAACTCGTGCAATCGATGAATGATCAGTATTCGTTCCTCGTTCGATAGTAACATATCACCTTCTTCCTCCGTCTGGTTCGATCCACTGAATTGCGCGAATGGTGCGCTAAACCAAGAGTCAAAGCTTTCGGACGAGTTGAAGATTGCCGGCAACAAAAAGTTTAAAAGAGACCAAAGCTCACTTAAATCATTCATCAAAGGAGTGCCAGTTAGGAGGACTCTGTACTTAGTCGAATACTGCGTCCCGAGGATAACAGCAAACTTGGACTCGGCATTCTTCATTCGATGGCCTGTGTTGTAACGCGCCCGACATCGTGAGTGACAGTTACAACATGCACGAACAATAGATCTACAACACCAGCACTCACCTTCATCAACTATGGCATACTGCCAATCTAGCCGCTTCAAAAATTTCTTGTCCTTTATTATGTATTCATACGTAGTGAGCAAGACGTTAAATTGCCCAGCCTCGACTTGATCCTTGAATATCTGCTTTCGGATGCCCTTGGTTCCCTTGTAACAAATTGTTCTCGCAGCAGGACACCATTTAGCAAATTCATTTTGCCAGTTTGATAAAGTAGACAGCGGAACAATTACCAAGTATGGCCCAAGATTTTGTTTAAACTCCATCAGGTATGCGATTACGGAAATGGCTTGAATCGTTTTTCCCAAGCCCTGCACGACGAGCAAAGATGACATTATGTGAGTAAATCGAAGGAGCACATCAACGGCGTCAAGAAATATGTAGAAGCAGCAGCATTCAACCCTGCACCCACTCACCATCTCGTCGGCCAAAATGCCATTCAGTCTGTTATTATACAAGGAAACAAGCCATTGCAAACCTGCCAGCTGGTACTCTTTCAAATCACCACCAACGAGAATAGTCGGTTGTCGAACTTCCTCCAACAAACTATGCGCAGATGCGTAGTACGATGACGTAACAGAACCATCCGCCCCAGCCGCTGCGCCACCATCTGCCGCGCGTTGATTTTGCAGCAGCGATGAAATTTGACTAAAATGCTTCTCTGTATTTTCCAGTAAAAATTGTAAACGCTCATTCTTTGTTTCTTCCAGTAGCTTCGAGTACGCCGTCATGTCGTTAGCCTTGAGTGCCGCTAAACGAGCGCGCTCCTGCTGCACAACATCCTTCTCTTTCTTCTTTTCCTCGCGGTCGAACGAATCTCTAATTGTCTTGGCCAACTTGAAAGCATCCGCCTTCCGCTGCCGATGAAACTTGACAAACTCGCTCTGGTGAGAGGAAAGTGCTTTGGACAACTCCTTGTGCTGCTTAGTGAGTGCTTCGGCCACAGCCTGCCGCGCCTTGCGTGCCGCTCGATCGATAGCCTTGGCATGCTTCTTTGGTTCCGGCTTGAGGCGCTTATACTTGGTTGGGTCCAGTAGTGGCTTGACCGTTGGTGGAACATTTGCCCTTATAGAAAGGCCGGCTTCCTTCCGCGCCTTGACGAGACGTTGAATCGCAAGTGCATCCGAATACATGTCAGGAGCTGGTCGCTTGCGACCCGAAAGTGGTGGCAATGCAGGAGCCAACTCCTTGGTGCGCACCATTCCTCCAATGCTATAAGGCACTGCCAAAAAACGTCCACCTTTTTGGTTCATAAACGTTCCATGTTGTATTCGTTTCCAGTTGGATCGCTCCAAATTCTTGCCGTCAGCTTCCAAAGACGCTTGTTGCTGTTGCACCTGTTGCATCTGCATTGCAGCCGTCGCGCTTGCAGCTGCCTGTTGCTGTTGTCGACGCAAGAGGGCTTGCTGTTGTTGCTGTTGGTGTAGTAAGTGTTGCTGCTGTAGCTGCTGCTGCTGTGACATTTGTACTCCGCTTGGCCCATGTGACTGCTGATGGTGTTGCTGATGCGTTAACGCTTGCGGCGGCGCTGTTCTTTGAACAATAGGTGGCGGTTGGAACGCTTGCTGCGAAGACATGGATATTGCAGGTGATTGTTTATTCACGGGCGGTGGCGGAAATGGTATACCAGCTGTGGAGATTGGCTGTTGGTGTTGTCTCGATCCAGCGGTTGCAATACCAGTAGACGCTGCGGGCGCATTGCCGTTCGGTTGCATTTGCTCCTGCTGCATGCGCCGCTGGGCATCCTTCTCTCTGGCAACCTTGACTGCATTCATAATGGACTGATGAGGCAAACCAGACTGTACCGCAGCCTCCACGAGTCTTGGATCAACCCGCCCTTCTGGTTCGCGAATGGAGGCAAAAATTACCTTTCCAAGCGCCTGCTTCATCACAGGCGTTAATACAATCTTGGATCTACCTGGCTGCTGTTGTCCTTGTTGAATTTGCAATTGTTGTCCTTGTTGTATTTGCATTTGTTGTCCATGCTGCTGCTGATGATTCATTGAAGCCTGTCCTGGCGGTGCAACTTGTCCATGCTGCTGCTGAAGTGCTTGCTGTTGCTGTTGAAGCAATTGCTGCTGCTGCAACACCTGGTGATGATGCTGAAGCTGCTGCTGACGCATCTGAATCTTTTGTTGCTGAGACGCAATCTGTTTCTGCTGCTGAAGTGCAAGTTCCTCCGCCGTTGGGGATGTGTGATGATTGTTCAAAGTTGATGGTGGTTGCGGTGCAGTGGCTTGTGCTGGTGAAGCAAGACCGAGTGGATTTGGTACTGACCAATGATGTTGTTGTTGTTGTTGCTGCTGCCTCGGAGGAGAATGCGATTGAGAATGATGTACTGAATGTACCGTCCGAGGCGCTGCTGCATGGGGAGTAGTATGACTTGTCGAAGGTTGAAAAGTCGGCTGTTGGTGCTGCTGCTGCTGCTGCGGGGGTGGCCCGTTAAGAGGCGCATGACTCTGATTCCTCGCCGCCAGTACGAGAGGAACGCCGAGACGCTGCGCAATGCTTCCCATTTCTGGCTGTAAATGTCGTGTCATTGGCATCGAAGAGGCAACAGGACCTGTCGCGGCGGCAGCGTGACTCCCATGGGCAACCGCAGGCACCGGCACCCCCAAAGACGACTGCGACGACTGACCATTGCTGAGAGCGGATGTTACAGAAATATCAGGCCGACTCAAAGTACCGCTACTAGGCAAACTCTCACTTGATTTGGGTGCGTCCGCATTGGTGTGAGTGTCTTCCATCGTATTTTTCGCTTCCAAAGTCTCGGATCGTGTCTGCAACCATGGAGGTTTCGCTTCTGTTGTGTGGCTGAAACCGTCATACAAAGGGACTAAACTAGACCCATTTGCACTGGTACACTTTCTACGTACGTAAACGCATACGTCATCCGACAAGTACCGGTTCGTCGCCCCCATGATTCCCACCATGGAACGAGCAACAAAATCCCGCCCGCTTCGACGCTCATAACAGCGCCCTAGAAACACATTGACTCACATATCTATTGCCCATGAGGCAACAAAACTCACTACTTTCAACCGTCATACTAGCTATCATCATGCTCACAGCGAAAGCTTTCACAATCACAAGCCGACCAGCCATTGCGCGACTGTCGCGACTGAACATGTCCACGGAAGCAACATCAATCGTCGAGCAATGCAAGCTTAAGATCCAAAAAGCTCTCGAAACAGACAATGTCACTGTTACAGGTAAGGTTTGGTTATTGCGCAAAATGTAATGATTCTTGCCAGAGCAACAAACATTGCACACGCTCTCTTTTTCCTCACCATTCGTCTGCTTTGCTCAACAGGTGCCTTTGATGATCCAAATGGCTCGCACATTGCGATTCAAGTTGTATCCAATCTATTTGAGGGAAAGAGACCAGTACAAAGACAGCAGCTTGTGTACAAGGCGCTGTGGGAGGAGCTGCAGGGGCCGGTCCACGCGGTGGACAGCATGACATGCAAAACGCCCAGTGAAGTCTAAAGGTATATGTTTGAGTTTGGCATTCATTCTTTCAACAAAGATGCATTATCGCGATCTTATGTCACATGTTATAGTTCGAAGCGCAGGTGTATACGGGATCTGTTTATCATTAATCTAAAGCAGATTTATGCTAATAGAAAAAGTACCATACCGCTACCATCCACTGCTGGCGCCGATCGCCTTGTAGCCCCTTCGACTGGAAGCCACAGTTGGCTATTGTGCCTTGATGGCACTCAGGGCTTGGTTCGTCACGCTAGCAATAGCCTTGCCATCCGCCTTGACAATCTGATGGTACTTGCCCATGGCAGCATTCGCAATATCCTTGGCAAGACCGGTCGAAATAAACTTGTTCTCGGTATCGATGCATAGTAGATTGAAGCCTGGTAGAACGCCCATCTTCTTGGCGCATGCCAGAACTTCCTCCTTCAGATACGATCGACTTGGCTTACCCTCCTTGGAGTCTGCATCAGCGTCCGGGTCAAATTCTTCGCCCATGGACACGCAAAGTGGAACATTAGCACGACCGTCGGAAATCAAGACTACGACAACCTTACCAACGTCGCCAGTCTTTTGTGCATTGATACCAGTCAACATGGCCGTTTGCAGAGCATGTGCTAGCGGCGATCCTCCACCACATGGCATTTGCTCGAGGCGTTTTCGTGCCATGGTGATTGACTTGGTTGGTGGCAGCAACACGTCCGCCATTTCACCCTGGAACGGAATTAGTGAAATTTGATCGCGACTTTGGTATGCTTCGGTGAGAAGACTGACCGCTGCCCCCTTGGCGGCATTCATTCGGTTCAGCGCCATGGAGCCGGAGGCATCAACGACAAAAATAATCAACGAACCAGCTTTTCGAGCCATCTTTTTGATGCGAACGTCAGACTGCTCAATGTGAACACCTCGTCCTTCCTTCTTGGTTCCGATAGCTCGTGCTCGCCGACTTTTTTGGTATACTGCAGCAGCTCGCAACGTCGCGTCAACTGTGGAAGTTGCTCGATGTGGTAAGTGAATCGGCGTACATTTAAACGCAATACGAACAGAAGTCATCACATCGAGATAACGTACCTGCCAAGCGGACGACCTTTCCTTTTGGAAGCATAGGCTTGATATATCGACCTCGGTCTTGCGAAAAGATCAGACCTCTACCTCCGCCTTTTCCTTTACGTTCTCGGTTTGAAAATTCAATCAAATCAGGGTCCATGGGCGTCGCGTCAATGTCAAACATGAACTCTTGTGGTACCTCTGGAACATCAGGTGCCTGTTCCTCTGACTCTTCCTCGTCCTCCTTTTCGTCTTCATCGGGCTTGTCCTCTTCTTCTTGATCAGTCTGGTCTTCGTCTTGCTTCTGCTCGTCCATGGCTGGTGGTGGCGGTGGTGGAGGAGGTGGCATTTGCATGTCGTTGTCGTCCATGGGCGTATTTATAAAAGTTCCTCGCGGAGCAATGGCAAGTTTTACAGCCAATCTCAAGTCGTCCGATGTAACCTGCCGTCCTTCTAGCGCTGCGTTTGCTCGAGCGACTTCCGCCGCAAAGATTTCCGCGCGATGACCCTGGCATCCGGCACGGATTGCTTCTTCGCAGAGGTACTGAATTTGCGAGGGTGCGAGTTTAATATCCTTGATGTATTCCCGAGCAAACACGATGGCAGTCTTCAAATCATCTTCATTTTCAACAGCAGCCTTTAGAGTAGCTTCCGCCTCGGTCGTTTTTTGAGCGCCCGAGCCAGAATAGTCTAGAACACTTTGCACAGCGTCGACGCGTTCTGAAATATCGAGTTTTTGGGCATCTGCAGACAAAGCTACTGCAATGCGGTCCAGTAGATGATCTCTGAGCTCGCCTTCATCTGGGTTGAACGTTGCGATCAGAAGCGGTCGGCAGGGATATCTTAGCGACAAGCCTTCGCGCTCGACAGTAACATATCCTTCATTGATAACATTCAATATAATGTTTGCCATTTCCGTATCAAGGAGATTGATATCATCAACGTACAAAACACCGCGATGGGCCTTGGCCAACAAACCAGGTGAGAAGACAGTCTTTCCGCTACGAATGCTCTCTTCCAAGTCGGCGCTTCCGATGAGACGATCCTCCATTACATTAAGAGGTACCTGCACGAAGGGTGGGTTGATGACCTCCGTTTCTCGTTCCTCAAGTGGGATTCCGCCACTTTCAAGATCAGTGCGCGTAAAGTCGTCGATTCCAAACTCGCCCGCAGGGTCAATGTTAAAGGGCGATCCCTTGATGACCTCAATCGGAGGCAGCAGCTGGTGAACGGCGCGTGCCATTACAGATTTGGCCGTCCCTTTTGATCCAGAAATAACAACTCCTCCCATTCGAGCATTGACCGACGCCAGTAGCAGTGCCTGCTTGATGGCATCCTGTCCTACAATCATCGAGAGAGGAAATGGTCGGCCTCCATATTCGATTCGTTCCATTTCTTTCACACCTTCACTCCGCCTTTCAAGTCGTTCTTCAGCTTCCATAGCTGCTTTTGCTCGGTCCTCCGCAGTGCTGCCATCGGCGACAGCGCTCATGAAAGCTGGCATCAATCGACGCCGCTGTGTCTGCGATAACAACGCCGACGTGATCGTAAACGCATGGACCTGTAGAATGTGAACGAAGAACTCATCAGCACTTGTATAATAAACTCATCAACTAGGTGATCTTCTGAATACTTCACAAGACGACTCCTGTCAACGATTATAATATTATAGCAGCCGTCCAACGCAGCAACAAGTGCACTGTCACGCATGCTTGCACCTACATTCCGCGTAGCTGTGATGACGGCGACGGCTGCGGCCAGCCATACGCAAGGCCTTGCCGGTATTCTCATAACGCAATTTGTTTCAGTGTTACTGGCAACGATCGAAAACAAGTCCAGGAGGTCCCGCACGAGGATGTTGAAGACCGTGTTGATGTTCGACGGATGCGAAAGGCCATGGCGGAAAACGTACCCGCTCCTTGAGCCCTAATGAAATCTTTGGATTCAACTCGTTTGCAAAGGTTATAGAGAACCGGACCGACGCATCTTTCATTCAGCTACCTACCGTGTATTTTGTAGAGCCTGTGAAGAAAGGTGAAACAACCTACCAGTAGTATTGATAGCGTCGATAAATCATTGGGCCCTACATTACTCTTTAACAGAAATATGTTGCTAAACAAATTAATATTCAAACCTTGACAATGTGCTACATCTAGTCTTCCTCATCGGTGCTGTCCTCAGTGTCCGCCTCCTGCAGCCAGACAACTACTGGCTCAGCCTCTCCCCGAAGAACGGCACGAGCCTCCTCATCGACAGATGCAAGCGTGTAGCTGCTGCGACCTTCATCGGCCCACTCGAGGATAGTTTCCTCCTCCAAAGCATCACTGTCATACAGCTGCTTCAACAGGACGGGGAAATTCTTGGGCTTGTCCGTGCAAAGGGCTTCAATCGCCGAAATGAGATGGCGCTCCATAATCTTGTTGCCCTTTGTAATGTCAGAAATCATCGGAGCGTATTTCTTCACTTCCTTATTTTTGAAGAAGAGTGGAGTAAAGGCTGCGCGGACA
Source organism: Mayamaea pseudoterrestris (assembly GCA_027923505.1). Taxonomy (NCBI): domain Eukaryota; phylum Bacillariophyta; class Bacillariophyceae; order Sellaphorales; family Sellaphoraceae; genus Mayamaea; species Mayamaea pseudoterrestris. The sequence continues at coordinate 168,846 of BROI01000034.1, forward strand.
AAGATGTGAATCCTGTCATGTGTTTTGAGCGCCGACGCCATTTGCTGGTTAGCTACAAGTTCAGTGATTTCAGCAGGTGTGGCATCAGGATGCCCTGAGAGGTACTCAGAGGTAGCCTCCACCGCCAGGAGCAAGGCACCAGCGTCATCGACACCTCCTTCCAATGAACCCGAATCATCGTCCGAACCGTCAAGGTCGTCAAGCGAATCATCGTCTTTCTTTCCCGAAAGGGCATCCTTGATGTAGTCCTTCTCTGAATCATCAGCACCTGGGATAGAAGATAAAAATGGTATGATGTGCAAAAATACAGCAAAATCATGTGAAACGAAAGTCTAACTTTTGACGCATCAAATTAACTTACCGTCCTTCTTGCTTTTCTTGTCCTTCTTGCTCTTCTTGTCTTTCTTGACCTTTTTCTTATCGTCGTCGCTATCCTTGTCTTTTTTCTTCTTTTTTTTGTCGTCCTGAACAAGAAAGTTAGAAGGAACAACTTAGCATAATGGTCCGGGACAAATGCAATAACAACATGATTCCACGCAACAAAAAAGACACGTACCTTCTTTCCTTTGGAATTCTTCTTCTCCTTTTTGTTCTCCGCAAGAATGTAGTTGCAAAGCTTGTGCTGCATATCGACTGGCTCCTTGGCTCCACAGGCGGCGCACTTGTGGCTAATCATTTCATTCTTAATTTTATATTCTGTCTCCGGGAGGCGACAGTTGGGACAAATAACAAATTTTTCAATGTAACGATGCATGAGTTCCTGCAAAACATCGTCCGAGTGCGCTCCATTGATAATTGCGCGATCAGTCGCCGGATCGTATCGAGTCTGCGCACCAAGCTCCGTCCCGAAAAACTTGTTCACCTCGCCAGGAGGGCGATGCAAGGTCAGCGCGACTTCAGTAATGTTTGGCACCGCCGTTTTGATTCCATTACCCGATCCTTCAATCTTTCCAAAGACAGCAACCGTCTTGTAGCGATACTCGGGATCGTCGACGGGCGTGAGGCCCGCAATGTTAATGACGGTTCCACCGCGAAGAGGCATGATGTAATCTTGAGCTATTAGAGCTTACAATAAATCGTTTCGTATAAACTGGAACGTCCCACAAGGGCCGTATGTAAGCAGTTGGGATTGTATTTCGCAATGGTGATCGTAAAGGCAGTCTCGAGTAGCTCGGACCGCAGTATAAGTAGATAAAGGTTGAAGATTCGGTTGACAGCACAACAAGCTGACGGACGGATAAGTTTCGCTATTAGTTTGGGGTTTCAGCATGAACAGTGCGTCGATAACAAGCGACGAGTGATGCTGGAAATCTGATTGGAGTGCAAAAGCAATTGGAGCGTTGTTTAGTGAGTGATCAAGCTCAAGTGCTGACTTGAATGCAAAGTGGGTGTGCGCGAACGTCGTGCTTCGATTGCGTCGGCGCGTTTCGAACGAGTGGTTCACAAACTCATGTCACATCGTTTTACGTGTCACAGCATGACTCAATATTTGTGGCACCACGAATCGCGACGGAATTCGCTCGCGCGATGACAATGACCGCTCCTCCACAACCGCAACAGTAACACGCGTAATCGTCGACTGGACGACAGTAGCGTGAGACGAAGCATACGAAGGCAAATCTTACTGTGATCGATTTTGTATTCGTTCCTGATGACAGACTATGGCGCCGAGTTGCTCCGTCGACAGCTTACAGGTAAGGAATTGTCGTTCCTCCTGTGAGCTGCGTGGAAGTAAATGAAAGCTATCCGGCCACTTCGTAAACGTTTCTCACCATTGACTTTACCAATTTAGAGCTAAACAAGAATCCCATTGATCTCGTCTCTGTGGGCCTCGTCGACGACAGCAATCTGTATGAATGGGAAATTCTTATTATGGGTCCAGACGGAACTCTCTACGAGGGTGGCTTTTTCAAGGCGATTCTAGTCTTTCCAACGGATTTTCCCAACATGCCTCCGACCATGACATTTAGCAGCGAAATGTTTCATCCTAACGTATATCCAGACGGGAGGGTCTGCATCTCCATTTTGCATCCACCTGGAGAGGACCAATATAATCAGCAAGAGTCGGCGGAGGAGCGCTGGCGACCAATTCTTGGCGTGGAACAGATTCTCATTTCAGTGATCAGTATGCTTTCGGATCCTAATGATGAGAGTCCGGCCAACCTTGACGCGGCGGTCATGTGGCGCAATGATAAAGCGGCTTTTAAGAAGAAAATTAAGCAGATTGTTCGAAAGAGTCAAGACGAGTGTTAGAGGGATCGTGGATCGACAAAGACGTGGGGAAGTATTTAGCCCTCTTATGAAACCGTTAACAGCTTAGAGAATTTATAGTGCTGACCATGGCATCAAACATACAATTAGCATACACTCACTTCGGTACCACCCCAAACAGAAAGCAACAAGCGCATGTAGTTGTTGCGTAATGCGTCGTCAGTATAGAGAATGAGCATTGGTTTGCCAGCCTCTAACTACCGCCTGATTTGAATTGTTATATAACTATGTGGGGCACAAACCTACAACGGCAAAGGGATATGAACTGGTGCTTTTAAAGCATTGATGGGAAATAACTATTTTAGGGCGAATTATTTGCAAAGCAGCAACTCGGACGAGTCGTCAAATCGTCAAAATCCAGAAGGGGTTTCGGTAAGTATTTGATGCGACACAATGGTCCATTATCAATCGTTTAATAAACATCCGGAGGGCGAGGATAGTTCATAAAGTCATTTCCAACGTGGCTCTGCTGTGTCTGAAGGTGGTAGCGCAGCGAAAGAACAACCTGCTCAAGCTTTTTGATGCGATCCTCCGCCTCAACTCGGTAATCCTGAGCAACCTTGACTTGACCTTCGGCATTGTTCAATCGCTCCTGTTGAATAGTGACAGCCTTGCGAAGAACAATATTTTCCTTGCTCGTGCGCTCGTGGTCAGACTTGAGCGAGGCCAAGGAAGCGACTGTTTCCGCCTTTTCCTTCTTCAATGATTCAATCAACGCAGCTTGCTCTTCCACTACTCGTGTCAGGTCATTTTGGACCGGACTACTGGTGGAGCTGCGATTACGCTTGACGATCGAGACTGTAAATCGGAACGTAAGTGAGAAATGTAAAGGCATGCCAATTTAAAACCCTCTTAATAAAGACTTTCAAGTGCTCGCCTTCTTCGCTTGTTAGAAGACAAGATTAAAACTGTAGTTGTTTCGCATCCAACCAGTAGTAGCCGCAATCTCGCGCAAACCCGCAATGACTACCACCATGCGCATGAACTCACCATTATTATTACCAAAAATGCCCATATTGCCAGCTAATCCATTCGAAAAGAAAGGCGAGTGCGACGAGAGACGCTCCGACAGACTGTCCACGCTAAAATCCCCGACGAATCGACGTCGCTTAACTCGATGAACGTCGTCGCTTACATCCATGTTCTCCGCTAAATTCCGACCCGAAGCATCCATCATATTCGGAGAGCAACTCATGCCGCGCTTCGTTCCAGGCGCCGGCGATGTATAGGCAAGGGGAGAGGCCACTTCCATGATGAAGGCTATACGATATGCAGCAGCAAAAACAAATGAAACACAAACACGAGCGCGCTGCTGCCGCTTGTGGAATGTGATGGCGCTGCGGACGACGAGAGCCATCTGTGCGTGCTGGGTGGAATCGCGGAGAAAATCTCCCCACTATTTCTCAGAGAGTAATACTCCCCAGCGTCGACGAATGCAGGAGAGGAACAACTGCCCCGTCATCATTTGATTACCAGTGCGACTGCATGCGACACGACAAGACACGCATGCTCATGACTCCACTCCTTTCCGTCTTGCTTCAAATTCAATTTGCTGATTTCGACCTCCATACCACTAAACCTTTCAGTTTCTTGACCGACCCACCGCTGATATCTTTTGGGTTGCTTACTCGAGCAGGGCCTTAAAGATTTTGGCTGTAAGCAGGCAAAGGGAACGTCTCGCTTGACGGTGTACAGTGTGCAAATAAACTCGGCAACATTGACAGAACAAACGACGTTTGGTTTCTAGATCCTTCGATTGGCATTAACCACGCCGGTTGACGGATACAAGAAGTGAGAGTGTAATTGCACTTGAGATAAAGGGCTCCTGGATAGCGCTTGGTTGTAGCCATGGAGAAACCCGGCGAGCAAGCCCGCGTTCGGTTCGAGCAAGTTCAAGCCGCTGGTCCACCGGTGCGCCCATTGGATTTTCCGCCACCTGTCGTCAAGGCAGGCGTTCGGGTCAATGCTCTTGTTGTTCATCCTTCGACAGGGTCAAGACAAGTCTGCAGCGGCGTGATTCATCGAGAAGATTTGACGATTGCCGCGAAATCGTCGAAAGACGAGCTGAACTCATCGTATCCTTTGGGAGATAACCTTCAAGCATCAACCGAGGTACTGGCGTACTGGCCACAGCGACGCTTGCAAGACGCAATTTACGGAAGCGTTTGGGCATGTATGATTCTAAGACGACACACAGGGGTGGCTGCTGATGATGCTGCTCGCGCGGCTGGAGTGGAACCAGGATCTCCAAGCGCCCCGATAGTTTGGGAGATCACGGGACAGCACGCTGCTATTAAAATGGTGGAATGGGCGCGCGTGCATCATATGCGTGGTCGGCTATTGGAAGATCCGGTCAAGGAGGTGGCGGCCATGCAGCTACTGGGTGCGAGGCATCCCAATGTCTTGGGTAGCAGTGAAGTCTTGCAGGACGGCGACTTTTTATATTCCATCATGCCATATTGTCGAGACGGTGATCTGTTTGGAGTCGTCGTTCAGTATGCAGAGGAGAGTGGAGGAGCAGCTGGAATGCCAGAACCTGTTGCTCGCTTTTGGTTTCGACAAATCTTGCGGGTGCGTCATGAGGGAGCTCGAGTGAGCGCTAGTTGTATTTACTGTTCACTCACATGTAGCCATTTACTGTTTTCAGGGTCTGGATCATTTACAGAAGGAAGGCGTTTGCCACCGTGACTTATCTTTAGAAAATGTTTTAGTGGATGGCGAGAAATGCATGATAATCGACATGGGCATGTGTTTGCGCGTACCCTACACTGATCCTAAGCGTACAAACGCAGTCACAGACGTTGTACGAGGAACGATACGGCGCCTGATGAAACCCCAAGGTGTCTGCGGCAAGCATAACTACATGTCACCTGAAGTGTTTGCAAACATAGAAAACTTTGATGGATTTGCAATTGATCTGTGGGCGGCTGGAGTCATTTTGTACATTATGCTGACAGGGTTCCCACCATACGACCAAGCAAGTCGAACTGACCAAAGATTTGAGCTGATAGTATCTGGCAGGCTCATGGAGCAACTTTGCAATTGGGACATAATACTAACCGACGAGGCTGGCGACCTCATGCAAAAGATGCTTAGGTACAAGCCCAAGGATCGGCTAACACTGGCCGAGGTTATGTCTCATCCATGGGTTACTAATGACCACGTGGAAGCGCCACCTCCGCCGGCACCTCCTTTATTTTAATCAGGATTGACTATGTGTTAACTACTTCAACAAACGTAGGACCGACATGTCACGTGAACTCGTAGCTGAGAAGGGGCTGGCTTGGATACACTAAAGCTATTCGGAACGTGAGACTGATGGAGCATTTTCTACAGTACGTAGTACGAAGAACATCATTGGTTAACATTATAAAGAAACGAGAAACGTTTCATCAATTGTTCAAAGACCAAAAGCTACCTTAATATCGTAGTATCCGTTTGATTGCTATTAGCCGTCACTTGTGCTACACGAACACCACTCAACTGTCGTTTCTCTAAAAGCGATGTTGGAAATCTTCCGCATGATCAGCCGCATCTCCCAACTCCTGAACGATTACCACAGTGACGACCATCGAGAGTGGCCATAGATAGTAAGGGTATCGCTGCATAACCTTCTTTGGAAATGTGCGCAGCCATGGAGCAATGATTTTCTGCTCGTAGGGAGACAAATGCATAGTAATCTGCAAATATCGTAACAAGACAAGCAAAAGGGTCAGCCGCATGATGGAAATGGTGCGAAACGTTTTCAAATGACATAAGAGCAGTAAATCTCACCTCTGCATCAAGACCAGGCTTCTTTTTCGCCCACCATTTGGCCATGGCCATTGGATGTTCGCGCTTAATCGCGAGCACCGCGCGTGTTCGAGCAAAAGCACCAAGAGCCGCCATGGTCGATTGCTTGGCTGCAGATTGTGACGTTGAAGGCAGCGGCGACGCAAGGATCTACTTTAGTCTCAAGCAACTGTGCAGCTCTTAGTGGGCGTTGTGTACAATGTGACACACAGTCCAGATGTGGTGAGTCATCAGTCGTGCATGACGCAAACCAGCAGCGACATTTTCCTTCGATCGAAACCTTCATCTTTCATCTCCATGCCAGATGAACAACCAACAATCAGATGTGCACAAGTTTGACGGCACGGTCAGCCGGAATAAGCTCCACCCAAAGCACGAAAATCCGAAGCCGAAGTGAAGATAATGATTCACCATTCAGTGTCTTATGAACTTGTTGAACAGGCTGGTCCACCAGTTCCTCCTCTCAGCTTCCCTAAACCTCGTATTCTACAATGCCATCGAAAAATCATTGGCGTCAAGAACCACCAAACAGGAGATTTCGTGAAAATCAAGTGTATTTTTGTGTCCGTGGGCGACATCGACCGAGCTTATGTCGTCAAGAAGACGATAGCGAAAAGTTCCTCTGGACTGGTGCGGCTTTGTATTCCTCTCAAGAAGAAGTCGGCAACCGAGCCTTATAGCGCAGCGCAATGGGAAACTACAGATGAGCTTGTCGTCTTGAAGCAAACGTCCTATTGCAAGATGCGAGCCAAGCAAAAGGATCCACTGAAGGTAGCAGCAGCACTGCAATACGTGGGTGACTATCACCCTCATGTTCTCGGTTGCGAGGTGATCTTTCAAGATGCTGACTACCTTTACATTGTTACCAAGTACTGTGCAGGAGGAGACTTGTATCTGAAAATGCAACGAACACTGAGTATTCGAGGACGCAGTTGCCTTTCTCCAAGTGAGCTGCAAGCTCGCGTATGGTTTCGACAGCTCATTCAGGCCATTAGTCATTTGCAGACGAAAGGAGTCTGTCACCTTGACATTTCGCTCGAAAATTTACTCATAGACGACCACAACAACTTGCAGTTGGTCGACTTTGGATCAGCATATAGAGTACCGTATAGCTCTGCATGCAATATGGGTCATGTATCTGACATATCTGATGGGTCGGAGCGCCGATTGATTTCGGCTCCCGATCAAGGAGGTGACCTTACCTACTTGGCACCGGAAATGGTGGACAGGGTTCCTTTTGACGGCTTCGCATGTGACATTTGGTCTGCTGGTATTGTTTTATTCATTCTCTTGGTCGACATGGCACCATTTCAGTGGGCGCATCTTTCAGATCTCCGCTTCCAGCAAATTGCTCAGGGACGCTTGAAGGAATTGCTGGGGAGCTTGAAAATTTCCGTGAGCGATGACGCCTGTGATTTGCTTCAGAACATGATGATGCATGATCCAAGCAAGAGACTAAATATCAAACAGATCACGGAGCATCCATGGTTCACAGGATAGATATAAGACGTTGCGACTGCATTAACTTTTAATCAACTACCGTTTTTATACAAGCGCATTTAACTACGCACAACGATTTCTTTTGCTTTGTAAACTAGAAAATCGACTCCAAATCATTTCTTGCTTTGCACCTTGATGGAGACTTCGTTCAAGCGCTTCCATGGTGGCGTGAATGGATCGTTATATTGCGACAGCGTAACTGTAGCACCTGGGACAATTTCCCATTCCTTGCTGTCGGCTAGACCTTGCATCAGTTGTTCCTTCCGGCGGTTCGTTTCCACTTTCGATGCATATCCGCCAAACATTATAACTGCGCGACGTTGTCCTTCCTGCAGGGCCAAGCTCACGCCACTCCCTTCAATTGGTTGTGGGGCTTGTGTCAACCGGTCGCTACTCCAGAAATCGGAGGGCATGACGAAGGACATCTTTCGTTGGTCGCCACTTTCGTCCATGAGCACTGGAGTCGTCATTTTCATTGGCGTTTGCTGTTGATTCTTTCCGAAAAGATACCCGGCAAGTATATTAAAGGATCCAGCGCTGACTGTCTTGGGTTTGTCGTTGTTCGGGCGCGCGTCGTCGTCAGAGGGTTTTGCGGCGCCCTTGGAGACGACGGAGCACACCGCAAAGGGCTGGTATTGTCTATATTCGATACCATCTCGGCCGGCTCGGACCAGGATGTCATACTTTGGTGTCTCGAGGTCTTCACCCATGCGTCTTCGGAGCTCATCTTGTGCTTGAGGTGCAAAGCTTTTTCTTTGGAGCTCCCGACGAGCCTTGTATTCAATCACGCGAATCGCAGGAGTCCGTAGTCCTCGCAGCAGTTTCTCTTTAATTGTGCTAGTCGACTCGTCTGGCTCTGTGGCCAATTGTCTCAAGATTGATACAAGAGCTCGCCGTCGGCGGCGCAGTTGGTCAATTGCGTCGACACCATTCGAGTCATTTGCATCTTCGTCCGATGGAGGAGGTGTCGTGATATCAAGCGTTCTTTGCAGCGATGCCATGCGCAACCTTTTCGAAAATCTTGTGAGCAGTCTAGAGCGACTCCAAAATGCTTGGTCGGTTCGATCGGGTCCCTGAGAAAGGAGGGTGTTCAAGAATTCATCGATTTCTCTTGAATCAGTTCCATTGGAACGCATTTCATTCAATTCATTGACGAGGGTTGCGGCAGCAGAAGAGTTGAAACTTTTTAAAGCATCATATAGAAGCGTGATTTCTCTGTCATATGGTATACTTGATTCTTCAATGGTAATGCTGGGAACGTCCGCATAATTGTCGACTGTTGACGTTTCTGCCTCGGCAGCGAGTGGAAAAGCACAGTCATTTTCAGGTGATGGGCACCGTCCGCTTTTACATCCTTTTCCAACTGACGAAAGGAACCCGTCGGCTACATACGCTAGCAGGCATGCGATCACTAAGGCGATTGAACGGACGCTTTTCGCCATGGTATGGTGGTAGGAAGCCAAAAAAATGAAAGCCAAAGATTCGCTGCAATGGTAATGACGTCACGCTATGTCTTACCGGTACTACCGTCAAGCTTTCGTTCCACTCGCACCAAGCCATGTGGCACTATGAAAACTATGATTGCACCAACAAAAATGTTGCGCCGCTCAGTAACCGGTAGCTCCTTGTCTTCAGCGAAATCCACAGTGGCACTCCAAAGATTATTTGCATGGATCGAAGATAAATTCGGAGGTCTTCCGATCGACGAAGGCCCTGCCGCCGAAGTCATCACGTCGACACAATCATATCTTTCTCCCGCTGATTTACATCGCTTATTTACGCATCAAGCGACTGCCATTCATGTTCGAGGATTTTTCCCAAAGACAGCAGCCAAGACACTAGGAGAGAAGCTAACTTTCGAGTACGAGGCTGGATTGGCGCGCAACTGGAAAGTAAGCACGAGTCGCGGGTTAGAGTCGAGCGATGTTTCGACACTGGGTGCACATGATCCCTTTAATATTGTGTCAGCTGATGCCAGTACGGACAAGCGGGATGATTACTTTGAAGGAGTTTCTCGAGAGTTGCAGAACCGACGGGTTGCTGAGCAATCAGATGGAACGCTCCTTCCTCAACTATGGCCGCTCGACTTGCTGCGTCTCCAGTTAGATGAAGCATGGTCGGAAGGTGCTGGCTTGGCTAGAGAGCACCTTCCTATGAAACGACCGTTTGGTGGGGGTTTGACGCGTGTGATGAAGGGTCCTACGCGCTGGAATCAAGGTTTCATTCACGTCGATGAAATGGGACCTTTAGATCCAAACCAGGGATTATTTTCAGCCAACATATACTTGCAGCTGCCAAGGCACCATAAAGACGAAAATGTATCTGCTGCTACATGTCATCAAGAGACGCTTCGCATATGGCCGGTTGGTGTGCGCTCTCGCTGGGATTGGTACCGCAATGCGCTCTTGTTATCTGGCTTAAGCTCGCAGGATCCGGAAGCGCAGATGCGGCTACGAACGGCGCTTGGACAGGCCCAAACTATTGCAGTGGAGCCTGGAGATCTTGTTCTCATTTGCGCACAAAGACGTAAGTTAGACTGATCACTTTCTTCTGTTGAGTTGAGTCCGAGTCACTAACACACTAACTGGACACCATACGCTCAGCTCACGAAGCGATTGGGTTTCAACATGGAATCAGAATATCTCTGCAATGCTTTTTACAACATCATGGGCCAGATAAGCGACTGCTGATTGACTCCTGATGGCGCCTCCGATATGTGTGCAGTTGAACGACTCGATGGATCAACAGGCTACTTAAAGCGGTATATGCTTCCTGGCAACTGTACACATAAACGCTAGTATCATGCAAATGGGTTCAATGGAGGGATTTGTATGTTGATCCGCTGGCGGAGTTTATTCCCCTGGTCATACCAACTACCAATATCGGTACACCTTGCGTTCATACTTTTGCCGCATTTTTCTGTAAAAGCACAGCCTGTCCTTGCATACGTATCACCCTTTATCATGTACGACGTAGGTATGTACATACAGGACGATGTACTCACTGTCAGTACTGTACTCCACTGTAGTACTATGGCGCCATGCTAGCAAGTTCCTATGAGATGAGAAGACTATCTCTGGCACCTCAAGCTTTGAACAGCACCCAAAGTTTGAACAGTGGACAAAATTTGCTGCCACACATCCATCAAGGTGGTGGCAGTTATTCTGCCACTGTTAACCCCAATGATCAATCTACTAGTTTATCAATCATGCTTTGTTACGGTCACCCTTAAGGACACAGGATGTCACACATTTATTTCTCTCCGTTTGAGGCATCTGCATCTGTGTCGTTCCACCAACCAGACAATGCCATTGCACTCTCCATGGACTGCAATAAGGTGGCACTCAAAGCTTGCCAGAGAATGGACTCCATTCTGGCTTGATTTGGGCGTACTCATGGCTCTAGGTATGAGCATTTGAAAATCACAGCATCTGCTGGCTGAGACTGGTGACAAGTTGTCACCAATCGCATTGCAGTCTACTGAGGGACCAGCCAGGCAATCCATCTTGTAGCGCACCTGAAATAAGGATGTTAGCACCATTCTGGCTTGATTTGGGCAAACAGATGGCTCTAGGTATGGGCATTTGAATATTACGGCATCTGCTGGCTGAGACTGGTGACACGTTGCCACCAATCGCATTGCAGTCTACTGAGGGACCAGCCAGTCAACGTATCTTGTAGCGCATCTGAAAAAAGATGTTAGCACCATTCTAGCTTGATTTGGGCATACGCATGGCTCTAGGTATGGGCATTTGAAAAGCCTGTCATCTGCTGGCTGAGACTGGTGACAAGTTGTCACCAATCACATTGCCATCTACTGAGGGATTAGCCAGGCAATTCATCTTGTAGCGCATTTGAAATAAGGATGTTAGCACGATTCTGGCTTGATTTGGGCATGCGCATGGCTCTAGGTATGGGCATTGAAAATCACGGCATCTGCTGGCTGAGACTGGTGACAAGTTGTCAACAATCACATTGCAGTCTACTGAGGGACCAGCACAGGCAATTCATCGTGTAGCGCACCTGATAAAAAGATGTTAGCACCATTCTATTTGATTTGAAATACACATGGCTCTAGGTTGAGACTGGTGACAAGTTGTCACCAAATACATTGCCATCCCCTGAGACACCAGCCAAGCCTACCATCTTGTAGCGCAGCCTGAATAATGATGTTGGCACCATTCTGGTGTATTTTGGGCACCTACAGGGCTTGCTGTAGGGGCGTTTGAATGTCACGGCATCTGTGGGTTGAGACTGGTGACAAGTTGTCACCAAATACATTGCCATCCCCTGAGACACCAGCCAAGCCTACCATCTTGTAGCGCAGCCTGAATAATGATGTTGGCACCATTCTGGTGTATTCTGGGCACCTACAGGGCTTGCTGTAGGGGCGTTTGAATGTCACGGCATCTGCGGGATGAGACTGGTGACAAGTTGTCACTAAATACATTGCCATCCCCTGAGACACCAGCCAAGCCTACCATCTTGTAGTGTAGCCTGAATAATGATGTTGGCACCATTCTGGTGTATTTTGGGCACCTACAGGGCTTGCTGTAGGGGCATTTGAATGTCACGGCATCTGCGGGCTGAGACTGGTGACAAGTTGTCACCATATGCATTGCCATCCCCTGAGACACCCGCCAAGCCTACCATCTTGTAGCGCAGCCTGAATAATGATGTTGGCACCATTCTGGTGTATTTTGGGCACCTACAGGGCTTGCTGTAGGGGCGTTTGAATGTCACGGCATCTGCGGGCTGAGACTGGTGACAAGTTGTCACCAAATACATTGCGATCCCCTGAGACACCAGCCAAGCCTACCATCTTGTAGCTCAGCCTAAATAATGATGTTGGCACCATTCTGGTGTATTTTGGGCACCTACAGGGCTTGCTGTAGGGGCGTTTGAATGTCACGGCATCTGCGGGCTGAGACTGGTGACAAGTTGTCACCAAATACATTGCCATCCCCTGAGACACCAGCCAAGCCTACCATCTTGTCGCGCAGCCTGAATAATGATGTCGGCACCATTCTGGTGTATTTTGGGCACCTACAGGGCTTGCTGTAGGGGCGTTTGAATGTCACAGCAACTGCGGGATGAGACTGGTGACAAGTTGTCACCAAATACATTGCCATCCCCTGAGACACCAGCCAAGCCTACCATCTTGTAGCGCAGCCTGAATAATGATGTTGGCACCATTCTGGTGTATTTTGGGCACCTACAGGGCTTGCTGTAGGGGCGTTTGAATGTCACGGCATCTGCAGGATGAGACTGGTGACAAGTTGTCACCAAATACATTTCCATCCCCTGAGACACCAGCCAAGCCTACCATCTTGTAGCGCAGCCTGAATAATGATGTTGGCACCATTCTGGTGTATTTTGGGCACCTGCAGGGCTTGCTGTAGGGGCATTTGAATGTCACGGCGTCTGCGGGATGAGACTGGTGACAAGTTGTCACCAAATACATTGCCATCCCCTGAGACACCAGCCAAGCCTACCATCTTGTAGCGCAGCCTGAATAATGATGTTGGCACCATTCTGGTGTATTTTGGGCACCTACAGGGCTTGCTGTAGGGGCGTTTGAATGTCACAGCAACTGCGGGCTGAGACTGGTGACAAGTTGTCACCAAATACATTGCCATCCCCTGAGACACCAGCCAAGCCTACCATCTTGTAGCGCAGCCTAAATAATGATGTTGGCACCATTCTGGTGTATTTTGGGCACCTACAGGGCTTGCTGTAGGGGCATTTGAATGTCACGGCAACTGCGGGCTGAGACTGGTGACAAGTTGTCACCAAATACATTGCCATCCCCTGAGACACCAGCCAAGCCTACCATCTTGTAGCGCAGCCTGAATAATGATGTTGGCACCATTCTGGTGTATTTTGGGCACCTACAGGGCTTGCTGTAGGGGCGTTTGAATGTCACGGCATCTGCGGGCTGAGACTGGTGACAAGTTGTCACCAAATACATTGCCATCCCCTGAGACACCAGCCAAGCCTACCATCTTGTAGCGCAGCCTAAATAATGATGTTGGCACCATTCTGGTGTATTTTGGGCACCTACAGGGCTTGCTGTAGGGGCATTTGAATGTCACGGCAACTGCGGGCTGAGACTGGTGACAAGTTGTCACCAAATACATTGCCATCCCCTGAGACACCAGCCAAGCCTACCTTCTTGTAGCGCAGCCTGAATAATGATGTTGGCACCATTCTGGTGTATTTTGGGCACCTACAGGGCTTGCTGTAGGGGCGTTTGAATGTCACGGCATCTGCGGGCTGAGACTGGTGACAAGTTGTCACCAAATACATTGCGATCCCCTGAGACACCAGCCAAGCCTACCATCTTGTAGCGCAGCCTGAATAATGATGTTGGCACCATTCTGGTGTATTTTGGGCACCTACAGGGCTTGCTGTAGGGGCGTTTGAATGTCACGGCATCTGCAGGATGAGACTGGTGACAAGTTGTCCCCAAATACATTGCCATCCCCTGAGACACAGCCAAGCCTACCATCTTGTAGCGCAGCCTGAATAATGATGTTGGCACCATTCTGGTGTATTTTGGGCACCTACAGGGCTTGCTGTAGGGGCGTTTGAATGTCACGGCATCTGTGGGCTGAGACTGGTGACAAGTTGTCACCAAATACATTGCCATCCCCTGAGACACCAGCCAAGCCTACCATCTTCTAGCGCAGCCTGAATTATGATGTTGGCACCATTCTGGTGTATTTTGGGCACCTACAGGGCTTGCTGTAGGGACGTTTGAATGTCACGGCATCTGCGGGCTGAGACTAGTGACAAGTTGTCACCAAATATGTTGCCATCCCCTGAGACACCAGCCAAGCCTACCATCTTGTAGCGCAGCCTGAATAATGATGTTGGCACCATTCTGGTGTATTTTGGGCACCTACAGGGCTTGCTGTAGGGGCGTTTGAATGTCACGGCAACTGCGGGCTGAGACTGGTGACAAGTTGTCACCAAATACATTGCCATCCCCTGAGACACCAGCCAAGCCTACCATCTTGTAGCGCAGCCTGATTAATGATGTTGGCACCATTCTGGTGTATTTTGGGCACCTACAGGGCTTGCTGTAGGGGCATTTGAATGTCACGGCATCTGCGGGATGAGACTGGTGACAAGTTGTCACCAAATACATTGCCATCCCCTGAGACACCAGCCAAGCCTACCTTCTTGTAGCGCAGCCTGAATAATGATGTTGGCACCATTCTGGTGTATTTTGGGCACCTACAGGGCTTGCTGTAGGGGCGTTTGAATGTCACGGCATCTGCGGGATGAGACTGGTGACAAGTTGTCACCAAATACATTGCCATCCCCTGAGACACCAGCCAAGCCTACCATCTTGTAGCGCAGCCTGAATAATGATGTTGGCACCATTCTGGTGTATTTTGGGCACCTACAGGGCTTGCTGTGGTGGCGTTTGAATGTCACGGCATCTGCGGGATGAGACTGGTGACAAGTTGTCACCAAATACATTGCCATCCCCTGAGACACCAGCCAAGCCTACCATCTTGTAGCGCAGCCTGAATAATGATGTTGGCACCATTCTGGTGTATTTTGGGCACCTACAGGGCTTGCTGTAGGGGCGTTTGAATGTCACGGCATCTGCGGGCTGAGACTGGTGACAAGTTGTCACCAAATACATTGCCATCCCCTGAGACACCAGCCAAGCCTACCATCTTGTAGCGCAGCCTGAATAATGATGTTGGCACCATTCTGGTGTATTTTGGGCACCTACAGGGCTTGCTGTAGGGCGTTTGAATGTTACGGCATCTGCGGGCTGAGACTGGTGACAAGTTGTCACCAAATACATTGCCATCCCCTGAGACACCAGCCAAGCCTACCATCTTGTAGCGCAGCCTGAATAATGATGTTGGCACCATTCTGGTGTATTTTGGGCACCTACAGGGCTTGCTGTAGGGGCATTTGAATGTCACGGCATCTGCGGGATGAGACTGGTGACAAGTTGTCACCAAATACATTGCCATCCCCTGAGACACCAGCCAAGCCTACCATCTTGTAGCGCAGCCTAAATAATGATGTTGGCACCATTCTGGTGTATTTTGGGCACCTACAGGGCTTGCTGTAGGGGCGTTTGAATGTCACGGCATCTGCGGGATGAGACTGGTGACAAGTTGTCACCAAATACATTGCCATCCCCTGAGACACCAGCCAAGCCTACCATCTTGTAGCGCAGCCTGAATAATGATGTTGGCACCATTCTGGTGTATTTTGGGCACCTACAGGGCTTGCTGTAGGGGCGTTTGAATGTCACGGCATCTGCGGGCTGAGACTGGTGACAAGTTGTCACCAAATACATTGCCATCCCCTGAGACACCAGCCAAGCCTACCATCTTGTAGCGCAGCCTGAATAATGATGTTGGCACCATTCTGGTGTATTTTGGGCACCTACAGGGCTTGCTGTAGGGGCGTTTGAATGTCACGGCATCTGCGGGCTGAGACTGGTGACAAGTTGTCACCAAATACATTGCCATCCCCTGAGACACCAGCCAAGCCTACCATCTTGTAGCGCAGCCTGAATAATGATGTTGGCACCATTCTGGTGTATTTTGGGCACCTACAGGCCTTGCTGTAGGGGCGTTTGAATGTCACAGCATCTGCGGGATGAGACTGGTGACAAGTTGTCACCAAATACATTGCCCCCTGAGACACCAGTCCAAGCCTACCATCTTGTAGCGCAGCCTGAATAATGATGTTGGCACCATTCTTGAGACTGGTGACAAGTTGTCACCAAATACATTGCCATCCCCTGAGACACCAGCCAAGCCTACCATCTTGTAGCGCAGCCTGAATAATGATGTTGGCACCATTCTGGTGTATTTTGGGCACCTACAGGGCTTGCTGTAGGGGCGTTTGAATGTCACGGCATCTGTGGGTTGAGACTGGTGACAAGTTGTCACCAAATACATTGCCATCCCCTGAGACACCAGCCAAGCCTACCATCTTGTAGCGCAGCCTGAATAATGATGTTGGCACCATTCTGGTGTATTCTGGGCACCTACAGGGCTTGCTGTAGGGGCGTTTGAATGTCACGGCATCTGCGGGATGAGACTGGTGACAAGTTGTCACTAAATACATTGCCATCCCCTGAGACACCAGCCAAGCCTACCATCTTGTAGTGTAGCCTGAATAATGATGTTGGCACCATTCTGGTGTATTTTGGGCACCTACAGGGCTTGCTGTAGGGGCATTTGAATGTCACGGCATCTGCGGGCTGAGACTGGTGACAAGTTGTCACCATATGCATTGCCATCCCCTGAGACACCCGCCAAGCCTACCATCTTGTAGCGCAGCCTGAATAATGATGTTGGCACCATTCTGGTGTATTTTGGGCACCTACAGGGCTTGCTGTAGGGGCGTTTGAATGTCACGGCATCTGCGGGCTGAGACTGGTGACAAGTTGTCACCAAATACATTGCGATCCCCTGAGACACCAGCCAAGCCTACCATCTTGTAGCTCAGCCTAAATAATGATGTTGGCACCATTCTGGTGTATTTTGGGCACCTACAGGGCTTGCTGTAGGGGCGTTTGAATGTCACGGCATCTGCGGGCTGAGACTGGTGACAAGTTGTCACCAAATACATTGCCATCCCCTGAGACACCAGCCAAGCCTACCATCTTGTCGCGCAGCCTGAATAATGATGTCGGCACCATTCTGGTGTATTTTGGGCACCTACAGGGCTTGCTGTAGGGGCGTTTGAATGTCACAGCAACTGCGGGATGAGACTGGTGACAAGTTGTCACCAAATACATTGCCATCCCCTGAGACACCAGCCAAGCCTACCATCTTGTAGCGCAGCCTGAATAATGATGTTGGCACCATTCTGGTGTATTTTGGGCACCTACAGGGCTTGCTGTAGGGGCGTTTGAATGTCACGGCATCTGCAGGATGAGACTGGTGACAAGTTGTCACCAAATACATTTCCATCCCCTGAGACACCAGCCAAGCCTACCATCTTGTAGCGCAGCCTGAATAATGATGTTGGCACCATTCTGGTGTATTTTGGGCACCTGCAGGGCTTGCTGTAGGGGCATTTGAATGTCACGGCGTCTGCGGGATGAGACTGGTGACAAGTTGTCACCAAATACATTGCCATCCCCTGAGACACCAGCCAAGCCTACCATCTTGTAGCGCAGCCTGAATAATGATGTTGGCACCATTCTGGTGTATTTTGGGCACCTACAGGGCTTGCTGTAGGGGCGTTTGAATGTCACAGCAACTGCGGGCTGAGACTGGTGACAAGTTGTCACCAAATACATTGCCATCCCCTGAGACACCAGCCAAGCCTACCATCTTGTAGCGCAGCCTAAATAATGATGTTGGCACCATTCTGGTGTATTTTGGGCACCTACAGGGCTTGCTGTAGGGGCATTTGAATGTCACGGCAACTGCGGGCTGAGACTGGTGACAAGTTGTCACCAAATACATTGCCATCCCCTGAGACACCAGCCAAGCCTACCATCTTGTAGCGCAGCCTGAATAATGATGTTGGCACCATTCTGGTGTATTTTGGGCACCTACAGGGCTTGCTGTAGGGGCGTTTGAATGTCACGGCATCTGCGGGCTGAGACTGGTGACAAGTTGTCACCAAATACATTGCCATCCCCTGAGACACCAGCCAAGCCTACCATCTTGTAGCGCAGCCTAAATAATGATGTTGGCACCATTCTGGTGTATTTTGGGCACCTACAGGGC
Source organism: Mayamaea pseudoterrestris (assembly GCA_027923505.1). Classification (NCBI taxonomy): domain Eukaryota; phylum Bacillariophyta; class Bacillariophyceae; order Sellaphorales; family Sellaphoraceae; genus Mayamaea; species Mayamaea pseudoterrestris. The sequence goes on from BROI01000034.1 coordinate 187,142, forward strand.
TTGCTGTAGGGGCATTTGAATGTCACGGCAACTGCGGGCTGAGACTGGTGACAAGTTGTCACCAAATACATTGCCATCCCCTGAGACACCAGCCAAGCCTACCTTCTTGTAGCGCAGCCTGAATAATGATGTTGGCACCATTCTGGTGTATTTTGGGCACCTACAGGGCTTGCTGTAGGGGCGTTTGAATGTCACGGCATCTGCGGGCTGAGACTGGTGACAAGTTGTCACCAAATACATTGCGATCCCCTGAGACACCAGCCAAGCCTACCATCTTGTAGCGCAGCCTGAATAATGATGTTGGCACCATTCTGGTGTATTTTGGGCACCTACAGGGCTTGCTGTAGGGGCGTTTGAATGTCACGGCATCTGCAGGATGAGACTGGTGACAAGTTGTCCCCAAATACATTGCCATCCCCTGAGACACAGCCAAGCCTACCATCTTGTAGCGCAGCCTGAATAATGATGTTGGCACCATTCTGGTGTATTTTGGGCACCTACAGGGCTTGCTGTAGGGGCGTTTGAATGTCACGGCATCTGTGGGCTGAGACTGGTGACAAGTTGTCACCAAATACATTGCCATCCCCTGAGACACCAGCCAAGCCTACCATCTTCTAGCGCAGCCTGAATTATGATGTTGGCACCATTCTGGTGTATTTTGGGCACCTACAGGGCTTGCTGTAGGGACGTTTGAATGTCACGGCATCTGCGGGCTGAGACTAGTGACAAGTTGTCACCAAATATGTTGCCATCCCCTGAGACACCAGCCAAGCCTACCATCTTGTAGCGCAGCCTGAATAATGATGTTGGCACCATTCTGGTGTATTTTGGGCACCTACAGGGCTTGCTGTAGGGGCGTTTGAATGTCACGGCAACTGCGGGCTGAGACTGGTGACAAGTTGTCACCAAATACATTGCCATCCCCTGAGACACCAGCCAAGCCTACCATCTTGTAGCGCAGCCTGATTAATGATGTTGGCACCATTCTGGTGTATTTTGGGCACCTACAGGGCTTGCTGTAGGGGCATTTGAATGTCACGGCATCTGCGGGATGAGACTGGTGACAAGTTGTCACCAAATACATTGCCATCCCCTGAGACACCAGCCAAGCCTACCTTCTTGTAGCGCAGCCTGAATAATGATGTTGGCACCATTCTGGTGTATTTTGGGCACCTACAGGGCTTGCTGTAGGGGCGTTTGAATGTCACGGCATCTGCGGGATGAGACTGGTGACAAGTTGTCACCAAATACATTGCCATCCCCTGAGACACCAGCCAAGCCTACCATCTTGTAGCGCAGCCTGAATAATGATGTTGGCACCATTCTGGTGTATTTTGGGCACCTACAGGGCTTGCTGTGGTGGCGTTTGAATGTCACGGCATCTGCGGGATGAGACTGGTGACAAGTTGTCACCAAATACATTGCCATCCCCTGAGACACCAGCCAAGCCTACCATCTTGTAGCGCAGCCTGAATAATGATGTTGGCACCATTCTGGTGTATTTTGGGCACCTACAGGGCTTGCTGTAGGGGCGTTTGAATGTCACGGCATCTGCGGGCTGAGACTGGTGACAAGTTGTCACCAAATACATTGCCATCCCCTGAGACACCAGCCAAGCCTACCATCTTGTAGCGCAGCCTGAATAATGATGTTGGCACCATTCTGGTGTATTTTGGGCACCTACAGGGCTTGCTGTAGGGCGTTTGAATGTTACGGCATCTGCGGGCTGAGACTGGTGACAAGTTGTCACCAAATACATTGCCATCCCCTGAGACACCAGCCAAGCCTACCATCTTGTAGCGCAGCCTGAATAATGATGTTGGCACCATTCTGGTGTATTTTGGGCACCTACAGGGCTTGCTGTAGGGGCATTTGAATGTCACGGCATCTGCGGGATGAGACTGGTGACAAGTTGTCACCAAATACATTGCCATCCCCTGAGACACCAGCCAAGCCTACCATCTTGTAGCGCAGCCTAAATAATGATGTTGGCACCATTCTGGTGTATTTTGGGCACCTACAGGGCTTGCTGTAGGGGCGTTTGAATGTCACGGCATCTGCGGGATGAGACTGGTGACAAGTTGTCACCAAATACATTGCCATCCCCTGAGACACCAGCCAAGCCTACCATCTTGTAGCGCAGCCTGAATAATGATGTTGGCACCATTCTGGTGTATTTTGGGCACCTACAGGGCTTGCTGTAGGGGCGTTTGAATGTCACGGCATCTGCGGGCTGAGACTGGTGACAAGTTGTCACCAAATACATTGCCATCCCCTGAGACACCAGCCAAGCCTACCATCTTGTAGCGCAGCCTGAATAATGATGTTGGCACCATTCTGGTGTATTTTGGGCACCTACAGGGCTTGCTGTAGGGGCGTTTGAATGTCACGGCATCTGCGGGCTGAGACTGGTGACAAGTTGTCACCAAATACATTGCCATCCCCTGAGACACCAGCCAAGCCTACCATCTTGTAGCGCAGCCTGAATAATGATGTTGGCACCATTCTGGTGTATTTTGGGCACCTACAGGCCTTGCTGTAGGGGCGTTTGAATGTCACAGCATCTGCGGGATGAGACTGGTGACAAGTTGTCACCAAATACATTGCCCCCTGAGACACCAGTCCAAGCCTACCATCTTGTAGCGCAGCCTGAATAATGATGTTGGCACCATTCTTGTATTTGGGCACCTACAGGGCTTGCTGTAGGGGCGTTTGAATGTCACAGCATCTGCAGGCTGAGACTGGTGACAAATTGTCACCAAATACATTGCCATTCGAGACACCAGCCAAGCCTTTTTAAGCAGCCTGAAAAATGATCTTGGCACCATTCTGGTGTAATTTGCAGGCACCTACAGGGCTTGCTGTAGGGCGTTTGAATGTCATGGCATCTGGGCTGAGACTGAGTGACAGTTGTCACCAAAATGCATTGTGCCATCCTCTGAGACACCAGCCAAGCCTACCATGTTGTAGCGCAGCCTGAATAATGATGTTGGCACATTTCTGGTGTATTTTGGGCTACGGGCTTGCTGGAGGGGCGTTTGAATGTGCACGGCATCTGCGGGCTGAGACTGGTGACAAGTTGTCACCAAATACATTGCCATCCCCTGAGACACCAGTCAAGCCTTCCATGTTGGCAGCGCAGGCATAATGATGTTGGCATTCTGGTAAGTGTATTTGGGCCCCCCTAAGGGCTTGCTGTAGGGGCGTTTGAATCACATCACGGCATTCGGCGGGGGCGGACTGAGTGACAAGTTGTCACCAAATCGTCATCTGCCGACACCAAAGCCTACCATTTTGGGTAGCAGGCGGGATATTGTGTGTCCATTCTGGTGTAATTTACGTGCTGTAGGGGCGTTTGAATGTCACGGCATTCGCGGGCTGAGACTGGTGACAAGTTGTCACCAAATGCATTGCCATTGAGACACCAGCCAAGCCTACCATCTTGTAGCGCAGCCGGAACACTTTATTTTGGCTACAGGGCTTGCTGGGGGGGCGTTTGATGTCATGGCATATGAGGGCTGAGACTGGTGACAAGTTGTCACCAAATACATTGCCATCCCCTGAGACACCAGCCAAGCCTACCATGTTGTAGTGCAGCCTCAAAAATGATGTTGGCACCATTCTGGTGTAATTTTGGCACCTACAGGGCTTGCTGTAGGGGCGTTTGAATGTCATGGCATCTGCGTGCTGAGACTGGTGACAAGTTGTCACCAAATACATTGCCATCCCCGGAGACACCCGCCAAGCCTACCATCTTGTAGCGCAGCTGGAATAACGATGTTGGCACCATTCTGGTGTAATTTGGGCACCTACAGGGCTTGCTGTAGGGGCGTTTATATGTCATGGCATCTGCGTGCTGAGACTGGTGACAAGTTGTCACCAAATTACTCCATCCACTGATACACCAGCCAAGCCTACCATCTTGTAGCGCAGCAGGAATAATGATGTTGGCACCATTCTGGTGTAATTTAGGCACCTACAGGGCTTGCTGTAGGGTGTTTTAATGTCACGGCATCTTCGGGCTGAGATTGGTGACAAGTTGTCACCAAATACGTGCCATCCACCTGAGACACCAGCCAAGCCACCGTCTTAGCGCAGCCTCGAACAATGATGTTGGCACCATTCTGGTGTATTTTGGGCACCACTACGGGGGCTTGCTGTAGGGGCGTTTGAATGTCATGGCATCTGCGTGCTGAGACTGGTGACGAGTTGTCACCAAATACATTGCCATCCCCTGAGACACCAGCCAAGCCTACCATCTTGTAGTGCAGCCTGCATAATGATGTTGGCACCATTCTTGTGTATTTTTGGCACCTACAGGGCTTGCTGTAGGGGCTTTTGAATGTCATGGCATCTGTGTGCTGAGACTGGTGACAAGTTGTCACCAAATACATTGCCATCCCCTGAGAGACCCGCCAAGCCTACCATCTTGTAGCGCAGCCGGAATAATGATGTTGGCACCATTCTGGTGTAATTTGGGCACCTACAGGGCTTGCTGTAGGGGCGTTTGAATGTCATGGCATCTGCGGGCTGAGACTGGTGACAAGTTGTCACCAAATACATTGCCATCCCCTGATACACCAGCCAAGCCTACCATCTTGTAGTGCAGCTGGAATAACAATGTTGGCACCATTCTGGTGTAATTTGGGCACCTACAGGGCTTGCTGTAGGGGTGTTTGAATGTCATGGCATCTGCGGGCTGAGACTGGTGACAAGTTGTCACCAAATACCCTGCACGCCCCTGAGACAACAGCCAAGCCTACCATCTTGTAGCGCAGCCTGAATTATGATGTTGGCACCATTCTGGGTGTCTGGTCAGACACCTACAGGGCTTGCTGTAGGGGCGTTTGGATGGCATCTGCTGTGACAAGTTGTCACCAAATACATTTCCATCCCCTGAGACACCCGCCAAGCCAACCATCTTGTTATGCAGCCCGAAAAATGATGTTGGCCCTTGGTATTAGCACTACAGGGCTTGCTGTAGGGGCGTTTGAATGTCATGGCATCTGCGGGCTGAGACTGGTGACAAGTAGTCACCAAATACATTGCCATCCCCTGAGACACCAGCCAAGCCTACCATCTTGTAGCGCAGCTGGAATAATGATGTTGGCATGATTCTGATGTAATTTGGCCACCTACAGGGCCTGATGTAGGGGCGTTTGAATGTCATGGCATCTGCGGGCTGAGACTGGTGACAAGATGTCACCAAATACATTGCCATCCCCTGAGACACCAGCCAAGCCTACCATCTTGTAGCGCAGCTGGAATAATGATGTTGGCACCATTCTGGTTTAATTTGGGCACCTACAGGGATTGCTGTAGGGGCGTTTAATATGTAATGGCATCTGCGGGCTGAGACTGGTGACAAGATGTCACCAAATACATTGCCATCCCCTGAGACACCAGCCAAGCCTACCATCTTGGCTTGGCCTGACGATGTTGTCATTCTGGGTGTAATTTGGGCACCTCTACAGGGCCTGATGAAAGGCGTTTGAATGTCTGTGGCATCTGCGGGCTGAGACTGGTGACAGTTGTCGCAAATACATTCTGCCATCCCTGAGACACCATTGACTACCATCTGCTGTGGGGGGTGTTTGAATGTCACGGCATCCATGGCTAGAACTGGTGACAGTTGTCACCAATATATTACCGTCCCCTGAGACGCACTAGCCAGGCATACCATCTTGTAGCGCAGCCTGAATAATGATGTTGGCACCATTCTGGTGTCATTGGGAAATACATGCCTGCTGTAGGGAGGCGTTTTGAATGTCACGGCATCTGCAGGCTGAGAGTGGTGACAAGTTGTCACCATCGTCCGTCCCCTGAGACACTAGCCAGGCATACTATCTTGTAGCGCAGCCTGAATAATGATGTTGGCACCATTCTGTGTGTTTGGAGTCATGGCCTGTCGGGGGGCGTTTGAATATCACGGCATCCATGGGCTGAGACTGGTGACAAGTTGTCACCAATATATTTTGCAATCCCCTGAGACACTAGCCAGGCATACCATCTTGTAGCGCAGCCTGGGCGTGATGTTGGCACCATTCTGTGTCATTTGGGTATAGTCATGGCCTGCTGTAGGGGCGTTTGAATGATGTCCGGCATCTGCGGGCTGAGACTGGTGACAGGGTGTCACCAATATTTACCGTCCCTGAGACACTGTAGCTTACCATCTTGTAGCGCAGCCTGAATAATGATGTTAGCACCATTCTGGTGTCATTTGGAAGTATACATGGCCTGCCGAAGGGGCGTTTGAATGTCACGGCATCTGCATGCTGAGACTGGTGACAAGTTGTCACCAATATCTTATCCCCTGAGACACCAGCCAGGCATACCATCTTGTAACGGCCTGTAGCAATCAAGGCACCATTCTGGTGTCATTTGGAGTGTATACATAGCCTGCTGTAGGGTTGTTTGAATGTCACAGCATCTGCGAATGAGACTGGTGACAAGTTGTCACCAATCATCGTGCCTCCCCTGAGACACTAGCCAGGCATACCCATCTTGTAGCGCAGCCTGAATAATGATGTTGGCACCATTCTGGTGTCATTTTGGGAGTAACATTGGCCTGCTGTAAGGGTGTTTGAATGTCACGGCATCTGCAGGCTGAGAGTGGTGACAAGTTGTCACCAAACTCATTGCCATCCCCTGAGACACTAGCCAGGCCTACATCTTGTATTCTTGGCGCAGCCTGAATAATGATGTTGGCACCATTTGGTTCATTTGGGTGTGTATGCATTCTGTCGAGGGGGCGTTTGAATGTCATGGCATCCGCGGGCTGAGACTGGTGACAAGTTGTCACCAATATCATTGCCGTCCCCTGAGACACTATCCAGGCTTACCATCTTGTAGCGCAGCCTGAATGATAGATGTTGGCACCATTCTGGCGTCATTTGGGTATAGTCATGGCCTGCTGTAGGGGCGCTTTGCAATGTCACGGCATGTCTGGGTGGCTGAGACTGGTGACAGAAGTTGTCACCAATATATCATTGTTCCCTGAGACACTATCCAGGGGCTTACCATCTTGTAGAGCAGCCTGAATAATGATGTTTTACCATTCATCCCGGTGTCATTTGAAGGAAGTACATGGCCTGCCGGGCAAGTTTGAATCACGGCATCTGCACAAGAGACTGGTGACAAGTTGTCCCAATATCATTGCCGTCCCCTGAGACACTAGCCAGGCATACCATCTTGTAGCGCAGCCTGAATAATGATGTTAGCACCCTCCTGGTGTCATTTGGGTATAGTCATGGCCTGCTTTGCAAGGGTGTTTGAATGTCACTCATCCGCTGGAAGCTGAGACTGGTGACTAAGTGTCCCAATATTGTGCCGTCCCCTGAGACACTACCAGCATACCATCTTGTAGCGCAGCCTGAACAATGATGTTGGCACCATTCTGGTGTCATTTGGGTGTATACATGGCCTGCTGTAGGGGCGTTTGAATGTCACGGCATCCGGGCTGAGACTCGTGACAAGTTGTCACCAATATCATTGCTGTCCCTTGAGACACTAGCCAGGCATACCATCTTGTAGCGCAGCCTGAATGATGATGTTGGCACCATTCTGGTGTCATTTGGGAGTATACATGGCCTGCTGTAGGGGTGTTTGAATGTCACGGTGTCTGCAGGCTGAGACTGGTGACAAGTTGTCACCAATATCATTGCAGTCCCCTGAGACACTAGCCAGGCATACCATCTTGTAGCGCAGCCTGAATAATGATGTTAGCACCATTCTGGTGTCATTTGGGTATAGTCATGGCCTGCTGTAGGGGTGTTTGAATGTCACAGCATCCGCGGGCTGAGACTGGTGACAAGTTGTCACCAATATCATTGCCGTCCCCTGAGACACTAGCCAGGCATACCATCTTGTAGCGCAGCCTGAACAATGATGCTGGCACCATTCTGGTGTCATTTGGGTGTATACATGGCCTGCCAAAGGGGTGTTTGAATGTCACGGCATCTGCAGGCTGAGACTAGTGACAAGTTGTCACCAATACCATTGCCGTCCCCTGAGACACTATCCAGGCATACCATCTTGTAGCGCAGCCTGATAAATGATGTTGGCACCATTCTGGTGTCATTTGGGTGTATACATGGCCTGCTGTGGGTTGTTTGAATGTCACGGCATCTGCAGGCTGAAACTGGTGACAAGTTGTCACCAATATGATTGCCGTCCCCTGAGACACTAGCCAGGAATACCATCTTGTAGCGCAGCCTGAATAATGATGTTGGCACCATTCTGGTGTCATTTGGGAGTATACATGGCCTGCTGTAGGGGCGTTTGAATGTCACGGCATCTGCAGGCTGAGAGTGGTGACAAGTTGTCACCAATCACATTGCCGTACCCTGAGACACTATCCAGGCATATCATCTTGTAGCGCAGCCTGCATAATGATGTTGGCACCATTCTGGTGTCATTTGGGTGTATACATAGCCTGCTGTAGGGTTGTTTGAATGTCACAGCATCTGCAGGCTGAGACTGGTGACAAGTTGTCACCAATATCATTGCCGTCCCCTGAGACACTAGCCAGGCATATAATCTTGTAGCGCAGCCTGAATAATGATGTTGGCACCATTCTGGTGTCATTTGGGTGTATACATGGCCTGCTGTAAGGGTGTTTGAATGTCACGGCATCTGCAGGCTGAGACTGAGTGACAAGTTGTCACCAATATCATTGCCATCCCCTGAGACACTAACCAGGCATACCATCTTGTAGCGCAGCCTGACTAATGGCAAGTTGGCATGGTCTGGTGTCATTTGGGTGTATACATGGCCTGCTGTAGGGTTGTTTGAATGTCACGGCATCTGCAGGCTGAGACTGGTGACAAGTTGTCACCAATATCATTGCCGTCCCCTGAGACACTAGCCAGGCATACTATCTTGTAGCGCAGCCTGAATAATGATGTTGGCACCATTCTGGTGTCATTTGGGTGTATACATAGCCTGCTGTAGGGGTGTTTGAATGTCACAGCATCCGCGGGCTGAGACTGGTGACAAGTTGTCACCAATATCATTGCTGTCCCTTGAGACACTATCCAGGCATACCAGCTTGTAGCGCAGCCTGAATACTAATGTTGGCACCATTCTGGTGTCATTTGGGTGTATACATGGCCTGCTGTAGGGGCGTTTCAATGTCACGACATATGCAGGCTGAGACTGGTGACAAGTTGTCACCATTATCATTGCCGTCCCCTGAGACACTAGCCAGGCATAACATCTTGTGGCGCAGCCTGAATAATGATGTTGGCACCATTCTGGTGTCATTTGGGTATAGTCATGGCCTGCTGTAGGGGTGTTTAAATGTCACGGCATCCGCGGGCTGAAACTGGTGACAAGTTGTCACCAATATCATTGCCGTCCCCTGAGACACTAGCCAGGCATACCATCTTGTAGCGCAGCCTGAATAATGATATTGGCACCATTCTGGTGTCATTTGGGAGTATACATGGCCTGCTGTAGGGGCGTCGAATGTCACAGCATCTGCAGGCTGAGAGTGGTGACAAGTTGTCACCAAAATCATTGCCATCCCCTGAGACACTTGCCAGGCATACCATCTTGTAGCGCAGCCTGAATAATGATGTTGGCACCATTCTTGTGTTATTTGGGTGTATACATAGCCTGCTGTAGGGGCGTTTGAATGTCACGGCATCTGCGGGCTGAGACTGGTGACAAGTTGTCACCAATATCATTGCTGTCCCTTGAGACACTATCCAGGCATACCATCTTGTAGCGCAGCCTGAATAATGATGTTGGCACCATTCTGGTGTCATTTGGGAGTATACATGGCCTGCCGAAGGGGCGTTTGAATGTCACGGCATCTGCAGGCTGAGACTGGTGACAAGTTGTCACCAATATCATTGCCGTCCCCTGAGACACTAGCCAGGCATACCATCTTGTAGCGCAGCCTGAATAATGATGTTAGCACCCTCCTGGTGTCATTTGGGTATAGTCATGGTCTGCTGTAGGGGTGTTTGAATGTCACTGCATCCGCGGGCTGAGACTGGTGACAAGTTGTCACCAATATTATTGCCGTCCCCTGAGACACTAGCCAGGCATACCATCTTGTAGCGCAGCCTGAACAATGATGTTGGCACCATTCTGGTGTCATTTGGGTGTATACATGGCCTGTGGAGAGGGGCGTTTGAATGTCACGGCATCTGCAGGCTGAGACTGGTGACAAGTTGTCACCAATATCATTGCCGTCCCCTGAGACACTAGCCAGGCATACCATCTTGTAGCGCAGCCTGAATGATGATGTTGGCACCATTCTGGTGTCATTTGGGTATAGTCATGGCCTGCTGTAGGGCTGTTTGAATGTCACGGCATCTGCGGGCTGAGACTGGTGACAAGTTGTCACCAATATCATTGCCGTCCCCTGAGACACTAGCCAGGCATACCATCTTGTAGCGCAGCCTGAATATTGATGTTGGCACCATTCTGGTGTCATTTGGGTGTATACATGGCCTGCTGTAGGGGCGTTTGAATGTCACGGCATCTGTAGGCTGAGACTGGTGACAAGTTATCACCAATATCATTGCAGTCCCCTGAGACACTAGCCAGGCATACCATCTTGTAGCGCAGCCTGAATAATGATGTTGGCACAATTCTGGTGTCATTTGGGTGTATACATGGCCTGCTGTAGGGTTGTTTGAATGTCACAGCATCTGCAGGCTGAGACTGGTGACAAGTTGTCACCAATATCATTGCCGTCCCCTGAGACACTAGACAGGCATACTATCTTGTAGCGCAGCCTGAATAATGATGTTGGCACCATTCTAGTGTCATTTGGGTGTATACATAGCCTGCTGTAGGGGCGTTTGAATGTCACGGCATCTGCGGGCTGAGACTGGTGACAAGTTGTCACCAATATCATTGCTGTCCCTTGAGACACTATCCAGGCATACCATCTTGTAGCGCAGCCTGAATAATGATGTTGGCACAATTCTGGTGTCATTTGGGTGTATACATGGCCTGCTGTAGGGTTGTTTGAATGTCACAGCATCTGCAGGCTGGGACTGGTGACAAGTTGTCACCAATATCATTGCCGTCCCCTGAGACACTAGCCAGGCATACTATCTTGTAGCGCAGCCTGAATAATGATGTTGGCACCATTCTGGTGTCATTTGGGTTTATACATAGCCTGCTGTAGGGGCGTTTGAATGTCACGGCATCTGCGGGCTGAGACTGGTGACAAGTTGTCACCAATATCATTGCTGTCCCTTGAGACACTATCCAGCATACCATCTTGTAGCGCAGCCTGAATAATGATGTTGGCACCATTCTGGTGTCATTTGGGAGTATACATGGCCTGCCGAAGGGGCGTTTGAATGTCACGGCATCTGCAGGCTGAGACTGGTGACAAGTTGTCACCAATATCATTGCCGTCCCCTGAGACACTAGCCAGGCATACCATCTTGTAGCGCAGCCTGAATAATGATGTTAGCACCATTCTGGTGTCATTTGGGTATAGTCATGGCCTGCTGTAGGGGTGTTTGAATGTCACGGCATCCGCGGGCTGAGACTGGTGACAAGTTGTCACCAATATCATTGCCATCCCCTGAGACACTAGCCAGGCATACCATCTTGTAGCGCAGCCTGAACAATGATGTTGGCACCATTCTGGTGTCATTTGGGTGTATACATGGCCTGCCAAAGGGGTGTTTGAATGTCACGGCATCTGCAGGCTGAGACTAGTGACAAGTTGTCACCAATACCATTGCCGTCCCCTGAGACACTATCCAGGCATACCATCTTGTAGCGCAGCCTGAATAATGATGTTGGCACCATTCTGGTGTCATTTGGGTGTATACATGGCCTGCTGTAGGGTTGTTTGAATGTCACGGCATCTGCAGGCTGAGACTGGTGACAAGTTGTCACCAATATCATTGCCGTCCCCTGAGACACTAGCCAGGCATACCATCTTGTAGCGCAGCCTGAAAAATGATGTTGGCACCATTCTGGTGTCATTTGGGTGTATACATAGCCTGCTGTAGGGTTGTTTGAATGTCACGGCATCTGCAGGCTGAGACTGGTGACAAGTTGTCACCAATCACATTGCCGTACCCTGAGACACTATCCAGGCATATCATCTTGTAGCGCAGCCTGAATAATGATGTTGGCACCATTCTGGTGTCATTTGGGTGTGCTGTAGGTGTGTTTGAATGTTAGGGCATCTGCAGGCTGAGACTGGTGACAAGTTGTCACCAATCACATTGCCGTCCCCTGAGACACTAGCCAGGCATACCATCTTGTAGCGCAGCCTGAATAATGATGTTGGCACCATTCTGGTGTCATTTGGGTGTATACATGGCCTGCTGTAGGAGTGTTTGAATGTCACGGCATCTGCAGGCTGAGACTGGTGACAAGTTGTCACCAATATCATTGCCGTCCCCTGAGACACTAGCCAGGCATACCATCTTGTAGCGCAGCCTGAATAATGATGTTGGCACAATTCTGGTGTCATTTGGGTGTATACATAGCCTGCTATAGGGGCATTTGAATGTCACGGCATCCGCGGGCTGAGACTGGTGACAAGTTGTCACCAATATCATTGCTGTCTCCTGAGACACTAGCCAGGCATACCATCTTGTATCGCAGCCCGGAAAATTATGTTAGCACCATTCTGGTGTCATTTGGGTATATGCTTGGCCTGCTGTAGGTGTGTTTGAATGTCACGGCATCTGCAGGCTGAGACTGGTGACAAGTTGTCACCAATATCATTGCCGTCCCCTGAGACACTAGCCAGGCATAGCCGTTGCTTGCCACCTGCTGTGGGTGTGTTTGAATGTCCACCGGCATCTGGGATCACCATTCGTGCCGATCCCGTTGCAGGATGCGAACGAAAACAGCGAAAATCGGGCAAGTCACACCGAATGTCCGATAGGGTGACACAGCGGCACTCGCGGCTCACCACAGCCTCACGATCGCGTGATGCGTGGCAGCGACGGCTTCGAAGCGATTCAACGAGCATATTGCTGAAACTAGTGCGATATAGAGTAGAAACAAGCAGACTTACTAAGCTTGAAGAGTTAAGAAAGCGATTTATTCGTCTCTCGTATTGTAGCAACTGCAAGCTTGGATTGGCCATCCAAGGACAGCTACAAGCGAAAGGTGCAACAATTTGATTTACAAGTTACAAGATTAACACTGTCTTGAGACTCATTGCCTCGGCATAGAGACTTTATCGACGAAGAGTACTATTGATTTACGAAGTAACGTGGATGCACGTTGGTTCTTGGCCCGGAAAGTTCCGCAGGTGATAGCAAGAACATTGTCACGACGACAACGATGGCGGAAACTCGCGCGCAGAAAGACGCGGCTTTTGCGCATGTTTACGAAGAGAACGTAGGCATTTTCCAAGATCCTCAGTTCAAGGAGTTATTCGACGAACTCGGAGTAGAATCGCTTACGCAATTGATCGAGATGGAGTACGACGATTTCGCGACGAAGTGGAACGTCACGACGACGACAACGACGACGACTGACGATGGCGACAATGTCACGCAGGAAATGAGCGAACATTCGCTAACGAAGATGAAACAACGCACGATCACGAACGCGATCGAATGGTATTTGGCGCAAGAGTCGCCGGACATCAAGACTTGGTCGCAACTGACCACCGAAACGCTGGCGACGTCCGTCACAGCAGCGAACGAGTCCAAGCGCGCAACATTGCGGCGTGGGCAGCGGAAGCCGGAGCGGAAACCTCCAGCGAAGGAAAGCGAAACGGAATCCAGAAGGACGAATCCAAGGACTCCACGCTAACGAACGAAGCGCGAGTAGCCGACTCGCCCGACAAGGTGCCACCGACGCGTGGGCGTGGCGGAAAGCAGTCACCGACATCCGTACTGGACCTCGGCGACGACGAAGACGACGAGAAGTATTCAGACCAATTTACGAAGTCTATCAAGTTCTCGGCGAAGGATTGTAAAGAAATGAAGCTGGATTCCTCGTGGAAACAGTGGATTTCCGAGTTGAAAGTCATCGCTACATTGCACGACTTCCACGAAGTCTTTGACGACGATTATGACCCGAAAGAAAAGGGACCGAAGGAACAGAAGGCGTATGCAAAGAAGAATGTGTTTGTATACAGGATCTTCCTCACGCACTGTCGAACTCCGTCTGCATCACTCGCAGTACAGCAGTTCAAGAAGACGATTGACGGACGCGAAGTCTACCAACGATTGTGAACGCGATACGAAGAAGGCGCTACTGCTCACATCGAGAAGGAACGCGCGCGAACGGAACTGCAGGGAATGCGGCTGACCGAGAAGTGGTCACGGCCGACGATCGAATTTCTCGCACTGTTCTACAAGAAAGTCATCTGGCTGCTCGAAATGGACGCAGAAGCTCTGACAGGTTTACAACGATACGACATGCTACGCGATGCTTTCTCCGAGCACACTGGATTCAGCGCATCGCTAGCAGGTTTTGACGGAATGATTGCCATCAAGAAACACATGGGGCAACACGATTCGGAAGACAATTTCGCGCAGTTGTACGCGCACTTAGAAGAGTGCTGCATCAAGTATGACAAGAAACACCCATCGACGACGAAGACTAAGCGCACAATCAATCAAGCGCAGTCTAGTGGAACGAAAGGAGGCGGCGGCGGCAATGGCGGCGCGACTCCAAGCGGCTTATCGGCGGAACGATTTGCAGCGATCATGAAGAAACCTCACGCAAGCGTGAAGGATGAAGTCTGGTTGGAGATGAAGTTCGATCAGTGAAAGCAGTTGAAGGACAAGCGTGCGACGGCGCCCAAGACACCCGAAAATGGATGGCGACCGCGCAACCAACGAGGCACGGCTACGACGCAAACGCAAGTCAACGCGGCGCATCAAGAGCGTCACGCGACGGAATCTGTAGCGAACGATCACGCAAGCGTTCCTGGCACGATTAATATTCAGCCAGGCAATAGTGGAATGTCAGTCCAAACGGCTGCACGATCGGTTCTGCAAGCGAATAATGCGAGTACTACAACTCAGCAAGTGACAGGATCGTTGACGACTGATAACACCGGACGAGGTACATTCAGCTTCAACATGCATCGTCGTATGCGCGTCAATCGCGCACACTACGAGCGGATCAACGAAGGCGCGCTCATCGACAGCGGCGCGAACGGAGGCTTATGCGGAGGAGACATGCTCGTCGTTTCGGAAACAAACGCCGAGGTGGATGTGACTGGTATTGACGATCATATTGTCCCAGCTCTCAAGATTGGCACTGCAGCTGGACTGACAAAGACCCTTAGTGGCGAAACCATTCTGCTTTTGTGTCACCAGTATGCTTTAAAGCGAGACGGACCAACGATTCATTGCCCGAATCAATTGCGCGCAATGGGACATCGTGTCGATGATATTCCGACCATGTTTGGCGGAACGCAACAAATTACGACGAACATTGGAGGCTACGTTTTGCCATTGGCGATTCGCGATGGCCTGGTGTACTTGGACGTGACGAAACCCACGTTCGATGATTTGGATAAGTATCCGACTGTCATCATGACGTCGGACGTGCCGTGGGACCCAACTGTTTACGATGTCGAGCACGCGCACGACGATTTCGACGAACGCGATCACGATTATGGATCTTTCGACGAACGATTCGACGATGACGGTATCACGCACCGCAATCGTCACACGCCGACACGCACTGGCGACGAACTTGACGTACTGATCAATCGGTGCGTGCGACACGCTCAGTTTTCACGCGTTAATTTGCGGAAGCTACGAAGCAAGGAACCGGACTATAATGCTCTTCGGCCATACCTCGGATGGGTCCCGACTGAGCGAGTTCAACAGACTTTACGTCACACGGAAGCATGGTATCATCTCAGCGAACATCCGCGATTACCATTTCGACACCTCACGAAATCACGATTTCCGGCCGCGAACGTTCAGCGGTTGCGCGAACTATTCGCCACGGACACGATACACTCTGACACGCCAGCTTTGGATGATGGAATTCTAGGGCATGGGGGAGCTACTAAGATGCAGCTCTTTGTTGGACGAGAAAGTTTTTACACGCGCGGCTACCCGATGAAGTCGGAGAGCGAAATGTCAAACGCGTTAGAGGATTTTATCCGCGAAGTGGGTGCTCCTAACGGACTGCTCAGCGACAATGCCAAGTCGGAGACTGGCAAGGCTGTGAGGGATCTCTGTCGGATGTACAATATTCCTCAAGTGACCACAGAACCGGGTCATCCAGAACAAAATCCATGCGAACGTCACACGTCGCACATTAAGCCAATGATGGAGAACCTCCAGCGAGATTCGGGTTCGCCAGGCCATTGCTGGGTTTTGCTGATTAAATTCGTAATCATGATTCTGAACGTCCTCGCAACGAAATCGCTGGGATGGCGCACTCCAACGGAAGTTGCGTTCGGAAATTTGCCGGATATTTCGCCTTTGTTACATTTCAAGTGGTGGGAACCGGTCACGTTTGAGGCGCAGGGGAGTTTTCCCTCGGCGGTACGATCTGGCAACGGCCGATTCGTGGGCATAGCAGAGAATAGCGGTCCGCACATGACTTTTCTCGTTCTAACGGACGACACGCTTCAGGCGATTCCGCGCTCCAACGTGGTCTCGCGCAGCTACTTGTTACCACGAGAGTTGCCTTCCTTCCCTGAGTCTGGAGGGGAGATTTCTGAAGAAGCTACACGCGCAAGCGAGCGAAATTTTGAAACTCCAGATCTTGCGACAGGACGCTACCATAGCACGAATGCGACAGAAAGTAGTCACGACAACTACGAAGGAAACGACGACGAAACGATTCCGATGGCGAACCACGCCAACGTACCAGCAAAGTTCTTCAGAAGGGCTGAGCAAGAATCAGGGAATAAATGCCCTCTGTTCTCTCCAAGCGAACTCATCGGACGCACGTTCGTAAGGGAACACGAAAACGGTCAGAAAATGCGAGCGACTGTATGCGAATATATCGAAGTACGCGATAACGAGCTACTCGAAACGACGAAAGGTTTCTTGATCCAGATGGGAGAGGAGCCAGCGAAAGACTTAATAAGTTACAACGAACTGTCGGATTTAATCGAACGACAGATGGACGAAGATATACGAAACGATCCGGCGACTCAGTGGGTATTCACGAAGGTAATCGGACACGAGCTTAATTTGAAACCGAACGATCCGACATACAAAGGAAGTTCAAGTAACGTTCTCGTCGAATGGACTGACGGAACGACGACGTGGGAGCCTCTCGCGATCATGAAGAAGGACGATCCGATAACGATCGCAGAGTATGGACTCAAGCACGGCTTACTCGACAAGCCAGGATGGAAGCAGCTGGAACATTACACTCGGAAGCGAAAGAAGTTTCAACAGATGGTGACAGCAGCGAAATGAAAATCGAAAGCAAACGGCGTACGCTACAAATTCGGCGTAAGGTTGCCGCGCAATTATAAAGATGCGAAAGCTCTCGACGAGATCAACGGCAACACGCTGTGGACGGATGCGATTCGAACGGAATTAAATCAGATAAATGATTACGACACGTTCGCAGATCAAGGAGTCGGTAAGGTTATGCCGGCGCCATGGAAACGAATAAACGTGCACATGATATTCGATGTCAAGCACGATTTGCGACGGAAAGCACGACTCGTCGCAGGAGGACATATGACAGAGCCGCCGAAGGATTCAGTTTACTCGGGCGTTGTGTCATTGCGAAGTCTACGAATGGTAGCGATGTTAGCGGAACTCAACGGTCTGGAACTGTGGGCAGCTGACGTCGGCAACGCATACTTGGAAGCGAAAACGAAAGAGAAGGTTTATATCGTGGCAGGTCCGGAGTTCGGGGAGCTCGAGGGTCACACGCTCATGATCGTGAAGGCATTATACGGTCTTCGCACGTCAGGCGCACGCTGGCACGAACACTTTGCAGACACGCTCCGCGACATTGGCTTCACGCCGTGTATCGCAGAACCGGACGTGTGGATGCGCGATAAAGGCACGCACTACGAATACGTTTGTGTGTATGTCGACGATTTAGCGATAGCGATGAAGAATCCGAAGGAACTAACGGATCTTTTAATTGAGAACTACAACTACAAGTTGAAGGGTGTCGGTCCATTGGCATATCATTTGGGCGCAGACGTTTGGCGAGACGACGACGGCGTACTCTGCTTCGGAGCGAAGAAGTACGTCACAAGACTATTAGCGAATTACAAAGAAATGTTCGGCGAGGAACCGCGACCGCAGACAAGTCCACTACGCGACGGCGATCATCCGGAACTCGACGAAACGAAAGAACTTGACGACGACGGAATTGCGAAGTATCAATCGATCATTGGTGCGTTGCAATGGGCAGTAAGTTTATGTCGATTCGACATTCACTGCGCTGTCATGACTATGGGGAGATTCCGAGCTGCGCCACGAGCGGGGCACTTGGAACGGTTGAAGCATATTTGCGGATACTTACGACGATACCCGGATGGAGCGATTCGATTCAACGTTTCGATTCCAACGGACGAGCGATACGCGACAGTTGACAAGATGGATTGGGATTACAGTGTGTACGGCAAGATCTGCGAAGAGCTTCCGTGGAACATGCCCACGCCGCGTGGCAAGGCGGTGCGAATGTCAACGTTTGAAGATGCAAACCTGTACCACGATTACACGACGGGACGGGCAGCGATGGGCATGCTACACATGTTGAATGGGACAGTCGTCGATTGGTTTTCGAAACGCCAAGCGACGGTCGAGACGGCGACGTACGGCTCGGAGTTTGTAGCAGCAAGAGTGAGCACGGAGCAGATCATGGATCTCCGCTTCACGCTACGCATGTTGGGAGTTCCGCTCGACGGACCTTCATGGATGTTTGGAGACAACAAGTCGGTAACGCAAAGCAGCAACTTACCGCACTCTAGTCTGACGAAGCGACACAATGCACTGGCATTTCACCGTGTACGCGAGGCGATTGCGGCGGGAATTATTAATTTCAACCACATCATGGGAACGACAAACCCAGCGGATGTACTTACCAAATTTCTTCCGCGGGCTACGGCAAGCAAGCACTTAAAGAACCTGCTCTTCAAGGAATCGAACTATTAGGTATGACTTGAGGGGAGTTGCAGGATGCGAACGAAAACAGCGAAAATCGGGCAAGTCACACCGAATGTCCGATAGGGTGACACAGCGGCACTCGCGGCTCACCACAGCCTCACGATCGCGTGATGCGTGGCAGCGACGGCTTCAAAGCGATTCAACGAGCATATTGCTGAAACTAGTGCAATATAGAGTAGAAACAAGCAGACTTACTAAGCTTGAAGAGTTAAGAAAGCGATTTATTTGTCTCTCGTATTGTAGCAACTGCAAGCTTGGATTGGCCATCCAAGGACAGCTACAAGCGAAAGGTGCAACAATTTGATTTACAAGTTACAAAGTGGCTGTCGTCGGGGCGATCGAGACAGCGTCATTCTGATAGAAGATTGTACCAGGCACCGAGGCAGCTGCTTGTGACTGCTGGGTATTCGCGCGGTTTCCGTTGTTCGCGCGTCTTGTTGTTGCAGGTCTTGGGACGGCTTCACGTCGAGCCATGAGCTGAGCGTATTCGTCCTCGTTAAGTCGGCCGAGTCGTTCGTACATCATGTACGACCAGGGGGCCTGCAACAACTGTTCAAAGTTCAGATAATCACCAGGGAATTGTTCCCAATGCGCTTGCGTACCCGCTGCTGGTAGTGGCGCGGAAGAGCCTCATCCTCCGGAACCGCGGCCCGCTTGGGTGCCACGTCCACCGTCTCGTCCAGCACCGCGTCCGCCTTGGCCGCCGCATCCGCCTTGGCCGCCGCGTCCTCTGCCATGGCCGGAACCGCGTCCATTACCACGTGGCTGTTGGCGTTCTTCTTGCCCTTGTTCAACTTGGCGTTCTTGTTGTCGACGCGCAGAGCCTGCTGCAACAACATATCGAAAAGATAGTCATAATCTTCCGTTACGACGGTGTCTGGGTCACCGTTTGCACTAATGATGCATCGTCGTTCAAATGTCAAGTGCTGGTCGAATTTTGTGCACGTGGGGCCGAATTCTTTGTCACCTTCCACTGCAGCTCGGAGCCAGTAGTACTTCTTCTTGTCATCCGTCACTCCAGGACGGAACTCTTCAAGATTCTTCATGAGCTGTTCAATGTAGTTGAGGAACTTGTAGTGCCCCTTTGTCCAGGTCGAATCTAGGCAAATCGTCGCAAGCTTGGCTTGTAGTTCGTTCGCTTGGATGGTAGCTAACTCGCCGGAACCAAACTTGGTCGCGAGATCGCGGTAGACGCTCTGAGCGTCAGACTTGTCAGTGTACTTCATTAGGAGCGATTGGTATCCAGGTACTTTGAGACAGTTGCGAAACGCAGTGTACATGAAGATTTGCTGCTCCTTAAACTCTTCCTTCTCTTCTTCCGTGACTGGTGCGTACTTGCTGTCGAGCACGTTAGAACAGCCATGGAGCTTGGCGATTGCCTTGGTAGACGCGCTCCAACTCAACCACCCGTGGGGATGTTGGAACATTTTGTAGTCCTTGTAATCTCGCTTCGTCTTGATGTTCGAGAATCGTCCCTTGGCATCTGCTTCCTTTTCGGCCTTCTCAGCCTTCATATTCTCATTTTCGAGTTGCTTGGCAAGTAACTCGCTTGCGTCCTCTTGGACTCGAGGATGTAATAACCTTCATCACGCTTTCGACCGGTTTTTTGTTCGGTGAGTCTTTCTTGGAATCGCTCAAGCTTGCCTAAATCAAGCGTATACCACGCTTTGGTGTTCGGGGCTCCATCTTGCATGTTAAACCATTCGCATGCATCGAGGATAAGGTTCACGTAGACTGGTGCTAGTTTCATTTCATATCGTACTGGGGCGGCGGCTGCTTGTTCTTCGGCCGGTTTGTCGGCCGGTTCTCGTCTGGGTGCGCGCCGGTCAGGTTGGCCACGCTCAGGGGGTGGGGATGGCAGTTCTTTCGACCCAGTAGGGGGCTTCAAGTTGCTCCTTGGTCAATCTCAACATCTGGGTAGTGGTGGTTACATTCCAAAACAAGAACGCTTCCTGGATGTCTCGCCAAAAAACGTTCACGCAGAGCGCTTGCAGAGCTTCCGCAGTAACCAAAACCATGATAGTGAATACCTCGCTTTCCGCAAGTCCTTACTCAAACAACAACCGCTCTCAATGCAGTCGAGCCTTATACGATCCTTTTCTACGCGCTCGTGCCAAGTATTCGGATTGACGACGTCGCAAGGAATCTGCTCTTTCTCTCTCAATTTCTCGATTCTTTCACTCTCTCTCTTTCGCACAGCTCTCTCAGGTCAAGACAAGCTAGCAAGACTGTTAATCTGACACGATATCATCAGACGAACCTTTATTCCAGCAACTACAATGGACTAGGAGCAATCAACCTCTTCGTCCAGCGTAAAGCAAACAAACAAACTAAATTGCTAGAATAGTGCATGTTACTTGCTACTCTACTCGTGCGCTTCTTTCGTTCTCACTGGGTTCACGGTCGAGGTTCACGCCTCGATTGTCAGCGATTTCACTCATGTATGTGAGGATTCGGTCACAAGTGTGACTCAACCCTGCACAGGATTAAATGCATACAAAACACAGGTAGCTAACCGTCTTGTCATGAGACGCAGGTCAACTCAACTCAATAATATTGTGTCACTACAAGATGGTAGGCTTGGCTGGTGTCTCAGGGGATGGCAATGTATCTGGTGACAACTTGTCACCAGTCTCAGCCCGCAGATGCCGTGACATTCAAACGCACCTACAGCAAGATCTCTAGGTGACCAAAATACACCAGAATGGTGCCAACATCATTATTCTGCCTGCGGTACAAGATGGTAGGCTTGGCTGGTATCTCAGGGGATGGCAATGTATTTGGTGACAACTTGTCACCAGTCTTAGCCTGCAGATGCCGTGACATTCAAATGCCCCTACAGCAAGCCCTGTAGGGGCCCGAAATACTCCAGAATGGTGCCAACATCCTTATTCAGGCTGCGCTACAGTATGGTAATCTTGGATGGTGTCTCAGGGGATGGCAATGTATTTGGTGACACTTTGTCACCAGTCTCAGCCCACAGATGCTGTGACATTCAAACAACCCTACAGCAGGCCTGGTAGATGCCCAAATTACACCAAAACAGTGCCAACATCATTAGTTAGGCTGCGCTACAAGATGGTAATCTTGGCTGGTGTCTCAGGGGATGGCAATGTATTTGGTGACAACTTGTCACCAGTCTCAGCCCACAGATGCTGTGACATTCAAACACCCCTACAGCAAGCCCTGTAGGTGCCCAAAATACACCAAATTGGTGTCAACATCATTGATCAGGCTGCGCTACAAGATGGTAGGCTTGGCTGGTGTCTCAGGGGATGGCAATGTATTTGGTGACAACTTGTCACCAGTCTTAGCCCGCAGATGCCGTGACATTCAAACGCCCCTACAGCAAGTCCTGTAGGTGCCCAAAATACACCAAAATGGTGCCACCATAATTATTCAGGCTGCGCTACAAGATGGTAGTCTTGGCTGGTGTCTCAGGGGATGGCAATGTATTTGTTGACAACTTGTCACCAGTCTCAGCCCGCAGATGCCGTGACATTCAAACACCCCACCAAATTGGTGTCAACATCATTCGCCCCTACAGCAAGCCCTGTAGGTGCCCAAAATACTCCAGAATGTTGCCAACATCATAATTCAGGCCGCGTTACAAATTGGTAGTCTTGGCTAGTGTCTCAGGGGATGGCAATGTATTTGGTGACAACTTGTCACCAGTCTCATAATTTAGGGTGTTGGCCACCCCCATCCTGCAGACCATTCCATGGTGTAGGCCTCCAGGCAGTCCATTTTGCACCATGGCAAACCATCCTCATGTCAATGGCACACCCTGGACATGTTTTGCTTGACTCATGGGTTTGTTGGGTGATCAGGGCAGGGGCATTGTAGTGGTATGATTCCATAATTTGGGGTGTTGGCCACACCCATCTTGCAGACCATTCTGTAGTGTAGGCCTCCCGGCAGTCCGTTTTGCACCATTTCAGACCATCCTCATGTCAATGGCACACCCTGGACATGTTTTGCCGGACTCATTGGGTTGTTGGGTGGCCAGGGCATGGGGCATTGTAGTGGTATGATTCCATAATTTGGGGTGTTGGCCACACCCATCTTGCAGACCATGCTGAAGCCTCGTTTGTGGCGGCCTTCACTTCAGGTTTGAGAAGCCTAGCTGACGAACAACCTGACATCATCACAACCCTAACACATGACGTGAAAGGAGATTGACCCGAAAGATACTATGACCCTGATTCAGACCCGGAGGAGACCCCGGATGTTAGAGGTCGCATTTTACCAGAAATAAGGAGAACAAACTTACGGCCTGATTCGATAAGGAGAATGCCCGGAAGAACGGAGATTCGAACCGTAGCCGAGTACCAGGCATCTACAGCGAGGGAACAACCAGGAACCTCCATCTGCCGAGATGCAGCTATGAAAGGCCTGATGTACACGAGCTCTCCCGAACATTCGGTTCCGACAATCAGACGGAACTAATTACGCACGACTAGATTTTAACATTCGAGCAAACAAGCTCACTCTCCGAAATAACAAAGCTGTTACACCGTAGCATCTTTAGAGGGTCGCAAAGCATTTTAGTCAACACGGATCCGTCAACGAGATCTGAGTCCAAGCAAAGTCGCGACTTGCCGTTGGACCAGAGCAAGTAAGTACCGATCGTCGAACGAACGAATTGAACGAATCGCCGAGTGAGTGTCCGGACGCGGAATCAACCACCTGTGATTAAAGAGAACGAAAGATCAGAACGGAAAAGAGAGGCAAGAAAACGAGCCCTTTTCATCTTAAACAGGCAATCAAACGAACGAGCAAACGAACGTACACGAACGAGTAAGTGAATCGCCGCGCGAGTAACGAACGAGAATCCAAAACGAGAACGAGAACGAATTTCATTGCAAGTGTTGAAAGAGAGCGAATAGCGTTGTGAGACAACCCTTTTGCTTATATTTGACACAGATACACCAACCGACAAAAGTACCGTCATCCTTGCCTGCCGCATATCTGCCGCCGCAAGAGCATCAACGAAGCGACCGTCAACGCCGTCGCCCAACGAATCCATCATTACCATCACCGAAAGATCCAACGAAGCCATTCCGGCTGCTTACACGTCAGCAGCTATCGATCAACCTTCTCGATCAACAGAAGGAGCCAATCAAGTGAGAATCGCAAACGTCCATCAAGAACAAGTGACGAGCGATCCATCCTACTTTCTACCCGACACGCCATTCGTCACTCGACAGAATCGAGTCCAGTCACACACTTGCCCTTGTCTTGTCTGCGAAAGCAACAGACGAGTTCCAAGACCTCCAGTGGCACGCCCCGACCCAGTCGCATCTGCTCCGATAGACGACTCAAGAGAAGTTCAACAAGAGTTAGACGAGCTTTTCCACCAAGTTTCACCGACACGAACAGTTGTTTCGCATTCCTTACCAAGCGATTCAAACTCCTGGACTGACGAGCATCTTCAGCAAGTCCTTGACGGCTTAGACGACAACTGGCAGCCTTGCGCCACTGATCGTCGACGCATACTCGATCCGTTCTACCGATCCGAGTACATCGAACCAACACCAACAACGAGACGCATTGACGACGAAGATTTGCAGCGAAACGATCGCTTCCGTCAACAGCAGCAGCATCAGTATCGCCGAGCACAAGAGCAACGCCGTCAAGCTCATCAACGAATCGACCAAGCTCGAAGAATCCAACGAACGCAACAAGTTGAGCAAGTACATCGTCGAGCAACGCAACAAGTCCACGCTCCACGAAGAACTTACGCTCAAGTAGCAAGAAACAACAACCGACGCCAACAAATCAACGAAGCACGACCACAAGTTCCATATCAACATCGCCTGGAACGCTTGCAAAGAGAAGTACGCAGTCTTCAATTGCAAGTCAATCGTCAACAGCAACAACAGCACCAACAAACGTACCGACGAGCTCAACAAGTGAGCGAGCAACGAAACAATCAAAACCGTCAAAACCCGCGTCAACGACACGTTCGTCCACGCTCAACGAGGTTCGCTACAGTCAACAGATCGTTAGCTAACCAACATCACGAGACACGTCATCAACGTCTGACCGCCAACCGTCAAGTTAGCTATCAGAACCGAGATTACCGCCAACAGAACAACGAAAGTCGACAAGTCCCTCCACGCCGACACTCATCTACAGGAACAACAGTCGGATACTTCCTTTAGACAAAGAACAAACAACATCTATCAAGACATAACAACGCCGACACTTATCTACCCGAAGAATACAAAACAAATTCAACATGATGACCGTAGAGACCCTTTGTCTCAAGACACCCAAGCATCCAAACACCGCCGAAGGTCATTCATCCTGGTTCAACGTTTTAGTAGCAATTGCTGAAGCCGGAGGATGTGTTAGACCGATTACAAGTACGAGAGATCCTCATCTACCAGTTACCGAAAGAGAGGAAGATTTGCCAGTTGTTTTAGACGTAAATGACGGCAATGTCAATCAACAAGAAGCAGACGCCTCGGTTGCGGCACGCGCCGAAGCTGAAGCTGCAAGAACACACAACAGCAAGCTGATGAAGTTCCTTACCATCGCCCTGTCAACTAACGAGCTGAGCGGCATCATCAACAACGCCAAGACCGCCGGCTACCCAAGAGGAGAAGCACATCTAGTCCTTGCCATACTTGAACGACGTTTCCAACCGAATCGAGTAATCGCCAATACCTTGTTCCTCCAACAACTTGGAAGCCTCTCTATGGCTAGACCCAACGAAAACCCAAGAACGTTTCTAGATCAAATGTTTGCAGCATCATCACAGTTTGGCCAAGAACTTACCGGACCGATCCTTTTCAGCAACATTATGAACAAGGCCCCGTCACCATATCGCGTTGCATTAATGACTCTCCAAGAGCGGACGCCCGACAATCCTTTAACAGTGGAACAAATCGAACGACAAATGGCGTCCACCTACATCACATCTTTCGCAACCAAAAATGCCTTGGATAGAGATGAAGACCATCGCGAAATGGGATTATATGCAGACAACAACAATCGTCCTCCAAGAAACTATCAAGACCGAGACCGACCGCGAGACCAAAACCGCGGCCAGTATCGAGGCAACAACGGAGGCAACAACGGATATCAACAAGGACGACAAGGCCAATACTACCAACAGCAACCGCAATTCGAATCAAGACACTTCAATGGCCACTGCAACTGCTGTCGCAAGTGGGGCCATAGAGAATGCAACTGTTGGGAGCGCGAAGAAAACGCCGACGCAAGACCGTCGAATTGGGTTTCTTGTTTGACAAGTGAGGAACACCAAGCCATTCGAGACCGAGACAATCGTTATCGACTCGACCGATCGCCAGAGCGACCAAGGGAGTCGTATCCAAGACGTCAAGAGCCAGAGCAACGACGTGGAAATGATCGCCAAGGAAACGACCGAAACGATCGCAATGATTCACGTCGACCTGAACGACAACGCGAGACCACAAGACGTGACGACCGCCGCCGCGACCAAGGCAGTGAAAGACGAAGCCAACAACAAGACACTCGAAGAAGAGATGATAGAGATCGCAATCGTCGAAGCGATAGAGACCGTCGAGATCGAGGCGATCGTCAACGTCAAGGAGGAAGGGAGCAAGCAATGCCCGCCGTTCGAGAAGGATTTCTCCGTCCAGGCGGACGCATACCAGACCGACTGCCGCAAACACAAGAGCGCGCAAGACCGAACGAAGAAGCTTCATTGTCAACCATTGGAACGGGTGAATATCTGTTATCAAGCATTCGCGTTCGTCATAGCGTGAGTCGAGCAGCATCAAACGGAGCATACACGTTAACTGACAGCGATCATCTACAAGACGACGACACATCACCCGCACCTCAAGCGACACGGCTCAATCGTCCACGTAAAACAAAATCCAAGCAAGTATCCAACAACAAAATATCATGGACACCTGGAATGCCTTGGAGCTTGTGTGAATCTGACACGGAAGACGAAGATGAATCAGACAACGAATGCAGCACTATCACCGCAGTAGCAAACAATTACAGCTGCACTTTCGGCAAAGAGCCCATTGTTCCACCACATCTTCGATCCTTCGTAGCATACCCTGCTCTCACAAGCTTTGACAATGACCAAGAGACCGTCAATATCCCAGCATCAAGCATGGCAACGACTGAAGATGACACTGAAGAACCAAGTGACGCGCCAAAGGAAATTGACTGTCCACCGCATGAACCAACAGAAGATCCAACCGAAGAGCCAACTGACGATCCTACCGAGGAGCATACAGAAGCATCCTACCCTGACCATAACGCACTAGAAGAAGAATGGTTAGCGGCTGGTTATGTGCAATGGCGAGGAAGTTGGATACCTCGAGAAGACTTGACGCCAAGCGCTATGGAACGCCTCGCTCAGCACTTGCCGTCCTTTGCTCCTCCACAACTAAACATACCGACACCGCTGGTCTACACGTTTCCACCAGACGAGGAACCGCCACACCATTTCATACAAAGCATTTTAAATGTTGAGCCACTTCTGTACACCATGTCGCAAGCAGTTGTCAGCACACTGGAAGAACTCGAAGAACACTTCGGCACTTGTGTCGACAGTGGGTTCACACATCAAGAAGCCATCGAATCAACTTGCGGATTGTACCACTTCTTCACCGGTTTGCGAGTATGGGATACAGAACGAGTAGAAGTCTCGTACGCACAGTCAGACGAAGCTTTACTCCCCACAACAACGTCGGATGAAGCTTTCTTGCCCACGACTGCAACAACAGAAGCGATGACTAAAACTCAGTATGATTCGGACGATCCGGACGCCATTGTTGAGTATACCAATTCAAGCGACTCAAGCGCCAGCAGTTTCAACAGCAACGACACGTTATACTTTCACGCGCGGATTCCTCGACCACCATGGGATCACCTTTATCCATCACCAGAATATGGCGATGACAACGAAATCCCTCAAGAAGAATACGATGCAAACATCCAACAAGTACGCGAAGACGAAGCGAACCTTGATGACCCTGAAGCAAGACAAAGACTGTTAGTGATCGAGCGCGCCAGCACGGCACGTTTCATGGAAGAAATGGAACATTGGTTTGCTCAAGCCATTCAGCGTCAAGGTCACCCAATTTCAATGGAACAATTTGACGAAGCCATCAACTTTGGCATAGAACAAGAAGTCGCACGTCGCGTCTGCGAAGGCACAACAAGAACCACATACAGCATCGCGCAAATCCTTCGTGAAATCGTCGTTGGATATGTAATGGACTTGTCCATGCGCCGTCTTTGCAAATCGACATGCCGTGGGTACTTTCCCTTCAAGAACAACCGCAACCCAGACGACAGCGATGATGAAGACCATGTCAATGACACCTCAATGTCTGCCCAACTTGCACGAACGCAGTCCTACATTGCGAATGCGTTAGACCGTCGAGACGAGGAAGCAGCCGCAGCAGCTGCAGCCAACAACTCTTCAGGGAACTCCAACACGAACAACGCATCAATTTCAAGGACCGACAGCACGCTCGCCCTCACAACCACCTTTAATGACTTTGCATTGAGCGCCGTCGTGCGGTCCCTCGGTGTTCCAAATAATATCGACCTTCTATCACACCCTGAAATCTTCATTGGCGACACCGGAGCCACTATTGATACGACACCATACCCCGACGGACTCTTCGACACATCTACCATGCACAACGAATCCATAACCATGGGTAACCAGACCGTCGCGGATATTCAAGCCATTGGAAAGCTCCGAGTCGTAGTCTGCAATCACACTGGCAAGACCCTTTACCCGGCTGTTCTACAGCACGTCGCATACGCCCCTGATTGTGGATACAATTTGTTCAGCATCACTCAACGAATGAAACATGGATGGAGTCTTCACGGCGACGCCGGTCGCATGGCACTAACCAAGCCAGGCAATCAACCAATCGTTTTCGACATTGTCATCAACACGCGCAAAGGACAGCTCTACTGCATCCTTTTCAAACGTATCTTTACACCGCCAAAAGAGACTCCCAAACCACGCATTGAATACGCCTTTGCCAATCCGGCGACTCGACAACTCCCACCACGTCGCCTTTCCTACATGCAAGCACATCAGCTTCTCGGCCATCAAGGGCCACGCACCACACTAGCAATTGCTGAGCACCTCAAATGGGAAATCACCGGCTCTGCCAAGGATAAATGCACACCATGTACGATCGGCAAGGCCAAGCGCCGTTCGTTTCCGCAGGTATCGTCTCGCGAGCGCGCCACAGTCCCCGGCAAACATTTGTTCCTTGACCAAACTTCTTTCCGTGTTACCAAGATTGATCCGAAACTACAACAAGGCCTCCGTCGCCAATGGACATTAATAGTCGACGAGAAGACTGGCTTCAAGCACTCGTTGTTTCATCGCACCAAAGACGCCATGGCCGAGCACGTCTGTGAATTGTTCGCTCAATGGTTCCACCAAGGAAAACCGATTAAGTATCTCCGAATGGACAACGCCGGTGAAAACAAGTTGCTTGCCAAACGCATGTTCAGTTCTGACTGGCAATTCAACATCAACATCGAATGGACTTCCGTCGACTCGCCGCAACAAAACGCCCCAGTCGAAGTCAGCTTTCCAACGTTGACCAACCGCACTCGAGCCAACATGTACAGCGCCAACATACCGCCTCTTCATCGCTTGTATATTGGACCCGAAGCATTCGACTATGCCACCAAGCTTGACGCCCTTGCCATGATAGACGTTAACGGCGTCCTTGCCACTCGACACGAGCACTTTCACGGCGTTGCTTCGCCGATTATTGGAAACCTTCAAACATTTGGAGAGGCTGTCACTGTTGTACTTCCCGGTATTCGCACGCATCTATCCGATAAAGGTTTTCAAGGCATCTTTGTCAACTACAGCAGCAACCATCCGAAAGACTGCTATCGAGTTTACAACCCGGAAACCAAGCGCACACACGACGTTAAGCACATCACTTTCTTGAAACGTCCCTACTTTCAACGCCGCACACGTCGTGAAATCGTCCCACCAGCTATCGTTGATGTTACATCTGAAAGCTCCGACTCCAGCAGCATGATAATTGAAGTCATTCAAGCCGACGCACCTCACCCACTTACGTGTTCCACCACCGCAACACCGATATCCAATCCGCCTGCCCCAGCGGACGTCCAAGCTGGGGAGGTACTAGATCCGAACGCCGAAACTGACGAATTTCCAAACGCGGATGACGAGCTTGAACTTCCCGCTGCGCCAGACGCCCCTGCAGACCAAGGCAATCCGCAAGAATCAACAGCAGCGTCTGATGCGCCGACCGATCCAATCAACAACAGTGCACAACCGTCAGCCGCACCAGCAGGAAATAGGGCCACCGAAGCAGCACGACGCCACATCAGAAGGGTCAGAGACGAAGCTGAACGTCGACGACGAGGACATGTCCAGTACACAAGATCAGGACGACCGTCAAGACCACCGACAAGATATGGCCAAGACGAAGATCAAACCCAGTACACAAGATCTGGAAGACCGATACATCCACCTGCACGTTATGGTCAAATCGCTGCTGACATTGATCCACTCGAAGCTGATGAATACGATTATGAGTCTGAAAACGAGTCCGACGCCGATCGCGAGTCCTACTCAAGTTCATCGACGGCATCAACTTATTCGCGTACAACAAGTAAATCAGCCGACGAACGCAACAGTTACGGCACATGCAGATACATGAATTACTCTGAATCATCGACGAGTCGATCAATCGTTAGCGAACGAAGCATTCGAAGCATAAGCGAGTCATTCAATTCAACTGACAGTGACTGCAACAGCGACGACAGCTCAAGCGACGACAACGCTTTGCTTCATTTGACCAACGATGAGTTCCAGCAATTAACTCTGGAAGAACAAGACGAAGTTATAGCATACTATTCGAGCAGTGAAAACGATGGAAGAATCCAAATGCCATCATGGTTGACGACAGCCCACACAAACGACGACGAATTCGACAGCCAGTACGACATTGAAAGCGCATCATCTGCCCAACGAAGCGCACCTCTCTCGTCAATCGACGTCGAAACTGTTACAACCACCCGAGCATCGAATGTTGATAGCAGCAAAGCTCCAAGCCAAGAACTCGGGAAGGGTACGACCGACACAGAAGAGTCATCCATTGAAATAATAGCAACATGCCCAGAACCGAGTGGAGCAGAAGATCAAGCCGAAAATAAATCGCACCTCGACAGTCATCTTGAAATCGACAACGGATACAACCAGAACGAACTCGAACAACCAAACCGGTCCGCTCAATCTAAGCACAAGGAATTTATGCTCGACCATGAGGACCCAGCATTACTACGCAACCTCATCTTCAACGATGTACCAACAAGTATTCGAGTCATAATCGACGAACGCAGTGTTCCTCCATGCCTACCGACCGATTCAAACTTCGAGTACGCATTTCCAGCATACCAAGCAACACCCACCGCAACAACTCCGACCGACGCCTTCGACAAACACATAGAAGACATCTTCAGCGACGAAACACCTGATACTGTTGAATATGCTTTCGTAGGAGCAGGCATTGGCGGAGGATTTGTCACCACCGACGAACTACACGCAGTAAAATTCAAAGACGCCGTCAATGGTCCGGAGCGCGAACACTGGTTCAAAGCGATAGAAAAAGAGCGCAAGAATTTGGAAAGCCGAGAAGTCGCTATCGCTGTTCCGCGCAGCCAAGTACCAAGAGACGCCGCACTATTGACAAGCAAGTGGGTATTGCGAAAGAAATCCGACGGAACCTACAAAGCAAGAATAACAGCATGAGGATTCCAACAACGCGACGGCGAGCATTACGACAGTCAATCAATTTCGTCGCCAGTCGCTTCACCAACCACAATAAAGCTCATCACAACAATCTCAGTAATGACAGGATGCGTTCCGCATATAGTCGACATCAGTGGAGCCTTTCTATACGGCACATTTGACGACGACCATCACGTTTACATGGAGATTCCAGAAGGCTTTCGCGAGCACTACCCGCCCGGACATGTTTGGAGACTTGTCCGCACACTATATGGAACGAAACAAGCCGCAAGAGCGTTCTGGGACAAGCTGTTGTCAGCACTCCGCAAGATGGGATACGCAAGAAGCGTTGCCGACCCGTGCCTATATTTCAAGTGGGTCAAAGGGCAACTAATCCTAATCGTGTCATGGATCGACGACTTATACATCAGCGGACCAGACGACCTCATCAAAGCCACGAAGATAGAACTGAAAGACCATTTCGCATGTGAAGATTGCGGACCGATCAAGGAGTACATTGGCTGCAAAGTCGAAATAGGCGACAACTACCAACGATGGACACAACCAGTCCTACTTCAAAGCTTGAAAGACGAATTTGACATACCGACAAAAGGAAAAGAACCAAGACTGCCTGCACTACCTGGCAGCATCCTACCAAAACTCGACGAAGACGAAGAACTAAGTAACAGACAGCAAACGATCTTCCGTTCAGCAAACGGCAAGCTTCTATACCTCGGACGATGGTCAAGACCCAAGGCCCAGTACGCCATTAATGCCAACTGCCGCTACATGAAACAAGCAGGCAAGACACACATGGCAGAAACAAAACGCACAATGAGATACCTACTATCAACACCAAATAGAGGAAGACTATTCCTACCGACACGAAAGTACCAAGGTCCCAACCATCTATTCCGCATTCGAGGAATGAGTGATTCGGATTACGCAAAAGACCCCGAGAAGCGCCGCAGCCAAACAGGAGGCATCACCTTTGTAGAAGACGTCCCTGTCTCCGAGATATGCCATCTTCAAAAGCTCATATCGCTCTCCGTAACGGAAGCCGAAATGGCCGCAGGAACTGAGACCGCTCAAGACATGCTTCACGTCAAGAACCTACTTGAATCAATTGGCTTACAAGTGGAGCTACCAATGATTCTGGAGATCGACAATAGCGGAGCAGTTGATATCGCCAACACTTGGAAGACAGGCGGAAGAACAAGACACCCAGACGTACGCCACAACTTCATCCGAGAGCTTAAGGAAGCAGGCATCATACGAGTGAATTGGATTGAAACCAACTTAAACACAGCAGACATTTTCACCAAGAACCTGGACCAAGTTACCTTCAACCGCCACGCACGAGTACTGGTTGGAGAGGACGAATACATGCCTGAGTCCATCCTCCCCAACGGGAAGGGTGCTGAAGCCTCGTTTGTGGCCGCCTTCACTTCAGGTTTGAGAAGCCTAGCTGACGAACAACCTGACATCATCACAACCCTAACACATGACGTGAAAGGAGATCGACCCGAAAGATACTATGACCCTGATTCAGACCCGGAGGAGACCCCGGATGTTAGAGGTCGCATTTTACCAGAAATAAGGAGAACAAACTTACGGCCTGATTCGATAAGGAGAATGCCCGAAAGAACGGAGATTCGAACCGTAGCCGAGTACCAGGCATCTACAGCGAGGGAACAACCAGGAACCTCCATCTGCCGAGATGCAGCTATGAAAGGCCTGATGTACACGAGCTCTCCCGAACATTCGGTTCCGACAATCAGACGGAACTAATTACGCACGACTAGATTTTAACATTCGAGCAAACAAGCTCACTCTCCGAAATAACAAAGCTGTTACACCGTAGCATCTTTAGAGGGTCGCAAAGCATTTTAGTCAACACGGATCCGTCAACGAGATCTGAGTCCAAGCAGACCATTCCATGGTGTAGGCCTCCCGGCAGTCCGTTTTGCTCCATGCTAGACCATCCTCATGTCAATGGCACACCCTGGACATTTTTTGCCTGACTCATTGGGTTGTTGGGTGGCCAGGGCATGGGGCATTGTAGTGGTATAATTCCATAATTTGGGGTGTTGGCCACACCCAGCCTGCAGACTATTCCGTGGTGTAGGCCTCCCAGCAGTCAGTTTTGCACCATGTCAGACCATCCACATGTCAATGGCACACCCTGGACATGATTTGCCTGACTCATTGGGTTGTTGGGTGGCCAGGGCAGGGGGCATTGTAGTGGTATGATTCCATAATTTGGGTGTTGGCCACACCCATCTTGCAGACCATTCCATGGTGTAGGCCTCCAGGCAGTCCGTTTTGCTCGATGCTAGACCATCCTTTTGTCAACGGCACACCTTCGACATGTTTTGCCTGACTCATTGGGTTGTTGGGTGGCCAGGGCATGGGGCATTGTAGTGGTATGATTCCATAATTTGGGGTGTTGGCCACACCCATTTTGCAGATGGTGTAGGCCTCCAGGCAGTCCGTTTTGCACCATTTCAGCCCATCCTCATGTCAATGGCACACCCTGGACATGTTTTGCCTGACTCATTGGGTTGTTGGGTGGCCAGGGCATGGGGCATTGTAGTGGTATGATTCCATAATTTGGGGTGTTGGCCACACCCATTTTGCAGATGGTGTAGGCCTCCAGGCAGTCCGTTTTGCACCATTTCAGCCCATCCTCATGTCAATGGCACACCCTGGACATGTTCTGCCGGACTCATTGGGTTGTTGGGTGGCCAGGGCATGGGGCATTGTAGTGGCATGATTCCATAATTTGGGGTGTTGGCCACACCCAGCCTGCAGACCATTCCATGGTGTAGGCCTCCCGGCAGTCCGTTTTGCTCCATGCTAGACCATCCTCATGTCAATGGCACACCCTGGACATTTTTTGCCTGACTCATTGGGTTGTTGGGTGGCCAGGGCATGGGGCATTGTAGTGGTATAATTCCATAATTTGGGGTGTTGGCCACACCCATCTTGCAGACCATTCCATGGTGTAGGCCTCCCGGCAGTCCGTTTTGCTCCATGCTAGACCATCCTCTTGTCAACGGCACACTTTCGACATGTTTTGCCTGACTCATTGGGTTGTTGGGTGGCCAGGGCATGGGGCATTGTAGTGGCATGATTCCATAATTTGGGGTGTTGGCCACACCCAGCCTGCAGACCATTCCATGGTGTAGGCCTCCAGGCAGTCCGTTTTGCATCATGTCAGACCATCCTCATGTCAATGGCACACCCTGGACATGTTTGCCTGACTCATTGGGTTGTTGGGTGGCCAGGGCACGGGGCATTGTAGTGGTATGATTCCATAATTTGGGTGTCGGCCACCCCCATCTTGCAGACCATTCCATGGTAGCTGGAGCAGGAGGGGCGGGCGGTAGGTGCGGGCATCCCATCGCGTATGGTGGCCATTGCCTGCTGCAACTGGCGACAGAGGCGAGTTAATTCGGTGGTTTGCGCGAGGTTGGCGTGATCCTGGTAGCAAGCTTGGCCAGCCGTGCAATGCTCCAAGCGCTTGTCGTTGGCCTTGTTGAAGCGGACCTGGAGATTCTCCATGGTGCGATCCACCTCATTGACATCGCGGTCGTAGACAGCGAGATCGGCGGCAAACACGCCACTGTTGATGAGGACGAGGAGCGTGTCGTGGATCTGTTGTTCCGGTGGAATGGGCGTGCCGGCATCGTCGGCAAAGTCGTTGATGTCGGTGATGCAACTCCCAATGCGCTCAATGGGAACGTTGGGATTTCATGGCGTGAGGAGACGAAGAACGTTGTCTTTGCGCTCTTGGTTGGAAACGCGTCTGTAGGTAGCTGTGAGATGTGTGACATCTGTAGAATGGTGATGTTGGCATAGAGGGAATGACGGTTCTGGAGGACGGAATAGTAGTCTTCGTCAAGCGCGACAAGTAAGCAAGCCTTGAGTGCAGTGTGGGCAACGAGCATGGGAAGAATCTGCAACTTGTGGTGTTGGCCATACCCACAGTGGAGGCCGTACCCATGGTGTCAGCCTCCAGGCAGTCCTTTTTGCACCATTTGAGACTATGCACCTGTCAATGGCATACCCTGGACATGTTTTGCCTGACTCGTTGGGTATTTGGGTGGCCAGGGCATGGGGCGTTTGACAGGTCAGAATCCACAACTTGTGGTGTTGGCCATACCCACAGTGGAGGCCGTACCCATGGTGTCAGCCTCCAGGCAGTCCTTTTTGCACCATTGAGACTCTGCACCTGTCAATGGCATACCCTGGACATTGTTTTATCTGACTTATTGGGTATTTGGGTGGCCAGGGCATGGGGCGTTTGACAGGTCAGAATCTACAACTTGTGGTGTTGGCCATACCCACAGTGGAGGCCGTACCCATGGTGTCAGCCTCCAGGCAGTCCTTTTTGCACCATTTGAGACTCTGCACCTGTCAATGGCAAATGATTGGTCATGTTTTGCCTGCCTCATTGGGTATATGGGTGGCCAGGGCATGGGGCGGTGACAACTTATCACCAGTCTCAGCCCAAAGATGCCGGGACATTCAAACGCCCCTACAGCAAGCCCTGTAGGTGCCCAAAATACACCAGAGTGGTGCCAACATCATTATTTAGGCTGAGCTACAAGATGGTAGGCTTGGCTGGTGTCTCAGGGGATGGCAATGTATCTGGTGACAACTTGTCACCAGTCTCAGCCCGCAGATGCCGTGACATTCAAACGCACCTACAGCAAGATCTCTAGGTGACCAAAATAAACCAGAATGGTGCCAACATCATTATTCTGCCTGCGGTACAAGATGGTAGGCTTGGCTGGTATCTCAGGGGATGGCAATGTATTTGGTGACAACTTGTCACCAGTCTTAGCCTGCAGATGCCGTGACATTCAAATGCCCCTACAGCAAGCCCTGTAGGTGCCCGAAATACTCCAGAATGGTGCCAACATCCTTATTCATGCAGCGCTACAAGATGGTAGGCTTGGCTGGTGTCTCAGGAGATGGCAATGTATTTGGTGACAACTTGTCACCAGTCTCAGCCCGCAGATGCCGTGACATTCAAACACCCCAACAGCAGGCCTGGTAGATGCCCAAATTACACCAAAACGGTGCCAACATCATTAGTTAGGCTGCGCTACAAAATGATAGTCTTGGCTGGTGTCTCAGGTGATGGCAATGTATTTGGTGACAACTTGTCACCAGTCTCAGCCCGCAGATGCCGTGACATTCAAACACCCCTACAGCAAGCCCTGTAGGTGCCCAAAATACACTAGAATGGTGCCAACATCATTGTTCAGGCCGAGCTACAAGATGGTAGGCTTGGCTGGTGTCTCAGGGGATGGCAATGTATTTGGTGACAACTTGTCACCAGTCTCAGCCCGCAGATGCCGTGACATTCAAACGCCCCTACAGCAAGCCCTGTAGGTGCCCAAAATACACCAGAATGGTGCCAACATCATTATTCAGGCTGCGCTACAAGATGATAGGCATGGCTGGTGTCTCAGGGGATGGCAATGTATGTGGTGACAACTTGTCACCAGTCTCAGCCGGCGGATGCTGTGACATTTAAATGCACCTACAGCAAGCTCTGTAGGTGCCCAAAAAACACCAGAATGGCGCCAACATCATTATTCAGGCTACGCTACAAGATGGTAGGGTTGGCTGGTGTCTCAGGGGATGGCAATGTATTTGGTGACAACTTGTCACCAGTCTCAGCCCGCAGATGCCGTGACATTCAAACGCCCCTACAGCAAGCCCTGTTGGTGCCCAAACTACACCAGAATGGTGCCAACATCATTATTCAGGCTGCGCTACAAGATGGTAGGCTTGGCTGGTGTCTCAGGGGATGGCAATGTATTTGGTGACAACTTGTCACCAGTCTCAGCCCGCAGATGCCGGGACATTCAAATGCCCCTACAGTAAGCCCAATAGGTGCCCAAAATACACCAAAACAGTGCCAACATCATAAGTTAGGCTGCGCTACAAGATGGTAGGCTTGGCTGGTGTCTCAGGGGATGGCAATGTATTTGGTGACAACTTGTCACCAGTCTCAGCCCGCAGATGCCGTGACATTCAAACGCCCCTACAGCAAGCCCTGTTGGTGCCCAAACTACACCAGAATGGTGCCAACATCATTATTCAGGCTGCGCTACAAGATGGTAGGCTTGGCTGGTGTCTCAGGGGATGGCAATGTATTTGGTGACAACTTGTCACCAGTCTCAGCCCGCAGATGCCGGGACATTCAAACGCCCCTACAGTAAGCCCAA
Organism: Mayamaea pseudoterrestris; assembly: GCA_027923505.1. Classification (NCBI taxonomy): domain Eukaryota; phylum Bacillariophyta; class Bacillariophyceae; order Sellaphorales; family Sellaphoraceae; genus Mayamaea; species Mayamaea pseudoterrestris. Next base: position 225,232 of record BROI01000034.1, read on the forward strand.
TAGGTGCCCAAAATACACCAAAACAGTGCCAACATCATTAGTTAGGCTGCGCTACAAGATGGTAGGCTTGGCTGGTGTCTCAGGGGATGGCAATGTATTTGGTGACAACTTGTCACCAGTCTCAGCCCGCAGATGCCGTGACATTCAAACGCCCCAATAGCAAGCCCTGTAGGTGTCCAAAATACACCAGAATGGTGCCAACATCATTGATCAGGCTGCGCTACAAGATGGTAGGCTTGGCTGGTGTCTCAGGGGATGGCAATGTATTTGGTGACATCTTGTCACCAGTCTCAATCCGCAGATGCCGGGACATTCAAACGCCCCTACAGCAAGCCCTGTAGGTGCCCAAAATACACCAGAATGGTGCCAACATCATTATTCAGGCTGCGCTACAAGATGGTAGGCTTGGCTGGTGTCTCAGGGGATGGCAATGAGGCTACCAACATTTCAACCATGAGGCTACCAACACCAAACCCTGAGGGTATAATTTCAACCATGAGGCTATTATGAGGCTACTAGCCCTTTGAACCATGAGGCTACTCACACCAAACCATGAGGCTGCCATTTCACCCATGAGGCTACCATGAGGCTACCAATATTTCAACCATGAATCTACCAACACCAAACCATGAGATTACCATTTCTACCATTTCTACCATTTCAACCAAGAGGCTACCATGAGGCTAACATAGGGCTACCAACCTTTCAACCATGAGGCTGACATTTTAACCATAAGGCTACCATGAGAGCCCCATGGTACCCTCATGGTTTGGTGTTGGTAGCGTCATAGTTGAAATGTTGGTAGCCTCATGGTAGCCTCATGGTTGAAATGGCAGCCTCACGGTTTGGTGTTGATAGCCTCATGGTAGCCTTATGGTACCCTCATGGTAGCCTCATGGTGGATGTTGTAGCGTCAAATACCCATGGTACCCTCATGGTAGCCTCATGGTAGCATCATGGTAGCCTCATGGTAGCCTCATGGTTTGGTGTTGGTAGCGTCATAGTTGAAATGTGGGTAGCCTCATGGTAGCCTCATGGTTGAAATGACAGCCTCACGGTTTGGTGTTGGTAGCCTCATGGTAGCCTCATGGTACCCTCATGGTACCCTCATGGTACCCTCATGGTTTGGTGTTGGTAGCGTCATAGTTGAAATGTTGGTAGCCTAATGGTAGCCTCATGATAGCCTCATGGTTGAAATGGCAGCCTCACGGTTTGGTGTTGGTAGCCTCATTTAGCCTCATGGTAGCCTCATGGTAGCCTCATGGTAGCCTCATGGTAGCCTCATGGTACCCTCATGATACCCCCATGGTTTGGTGTTGGTAGCATCATAGTTGAAATGTTGGTAGCCTCATGGTAGCCTCATGGTAGCCTGCACCAACCAGACTATCAAGGAATGGAACTTAAGTGCTGGTGTCCAAAGCGCCTCATTTCAATGACGGTTGACGTTGTCAGCAGCTCCAAAGGGCCAGTGTGACCCAGTGTCGTGTTGCTGATGCAGGTGATTCGGTACGAAGTCATTTAAATGTTGCTTAAACTCTGTCCGCTTTGGCAATTAGATAATTTGCGTCTGTATAAAGTATATAGAGCAAAGAATGGAATGAGGAAGTCATCTCAATGTTTTGCATAAAATGTGAGGTCTCCGTTCATGGGCTACTTTACTTTAAATACGCATCAAAACTCAACCAAACATGGCAAATCAATCCATTACACTATAGAGCAAGTGTATGCATAGTATCAGTGTCAAAAAGGACCCATGGTGCGATAGCAAGAATGGATTGGGGGGGGCAACAAAAAAAGAACGTATTTTTTCAGAAACGGAGCTGCGGCAGGACCAGTACGCCTTGGACGACAAAACCGACTGCACACTTGAATCTGTCGTGACTTACTTAGTAGATCAAGTGTTTTAAATCTATAGTTACTTCCTTCTGTGTGCTATAAACTGGAATGACGGATGCTGCTGCAAATGGTGGATGGTTGGTCGATCCGCGGCGTCGTGAAAACCTGAAAAATTTACTTGAAACAAAACGGCAATATTGAAATATACATTTTGGGCTGGTGTGCAAGAAGGGATGTGGAATATAGCAAGAACAATGGCTAGGACCATCATTTTATGGTTCGTATAACAATGAATTGGAGACTATACCGTGCCATGGAGCCCTTCCACTACCATGGCTGGATAGCATTGGCCTGTTTGACTGATCATTGATGCATTGATGCCTCCTTCATCAAGTGGTTGGAGCCTGGTTGGTGTTTGGCTGTCAACTGGTGCAGTTGTTTCCACACATTCGCTGGAGCATTGGCCAGAGTGTGGCCAGAGCATGGTGCTTGTAAATCCGATGAAATATTGGGGAGGGTTTTGTCATGGGTCAAGGGTTTGGCCATGCAGGTGCTCATAGGATGCTCCACTGGTGCACCAGTGTTACCTTCTAAGCAGTGGTTTTGTTGGCAGCCTCAAAGTTTTGTTGGCAGCCTCATGGGTTTGTTGGCATTCTCAAGGTTCTGTTGGCAGCCTCATGGCTTGATTAGCAGCCTCAAGGTTTTGTTGGCAGCTTCATGATCTTGTTGGCAGCCTTATGGATTTGTTGACAGCATCAAGACTTTGTTGGCTACGACGAGCAGCGTACCCGAGGGGAGTGACAAGTCGCAGAGCGGCGAAGTCAAGAGCCCAAACCCTAATTAGCTTGTGTCAAGTCCGCAGCTGTCGTACGTGACATGTGAATGAAGAAAGTGCGCAACCGTCATGTGGATGCGTTGTATGAATGGAATGACTGATTACGACTGATGTAATGTGATTGAAAGAAACGGATTGATCGGATGATCTTCCGAGTGGTCGATGTAGCGATGTAGCGATAAGCTCACAATATAGAACTACAAGTTTGCGACGAGAGTGCAGTTGTATTTGTGTAGTGGCGAGCGCAAGACTATTCGACGAGCCATCTCCATCAAATGCTGTACAGACCGTGGCCAAGGAACCTGTATTGGAGCTTTTTGGAGGTAAGACATTGACTGCGAAATCGTCAACGGTGTTAGATTAACATTTCAGTGCTTTGAGAGCAAGAACGAGCGAGGGAGCTATTGTGACACATTCGTCTGCAGCGAGTCCGATTCCTCTGATCAACCTCCACCATGGCGACGATTGATGTAACGACCTACAAGTGTGCCGTCGGTAAAGTCTTCGACATTCCGTGGCTCGCAGCGTCCGCAACTTGGGATCCAAACGACCCTACCGCAGTGTGTTTTGAGCAAGAGGAACTCACGACTGCGGAGGCGATGGCCGAGTTGTCAGAACAAGATGTGACGAACATTAAGACCCAGTACCATTGGCCAACGATACGAACAAGCCGATTGCGCAAGCTCATGAGTTGGATTCACAAGCAACGTCGGACGACTGCGCAATGGCAAGACCTGGAGAAAGACCACATTACGAGCCGAGACCTACCAGTAGCACCGGGGTCACCGACCGCAGGCAACCGCAGTTTTGGAGACTTCAGCGTTATCGGAGGCAACAACACCACGACGAAGCGACACGACATCAAGTTGGATCTGAAGACCATGCTGGAGCTCAAGAACGATCGCAAGTTCTGCTCCTACTGGCGGGCCTTCAAGAACCGCATGCGAAGCGAGCGACTTGGCTACTTTTGGGACGACGAGTTCAAGGCACCAGCTGCACTCAAGCCTGAATTCGCCGAGTATTAGTATCAGTGTTCGAAGCTTTTAGCGGCACTCGAGTATACCTGCAAGACATTGTCCGCAAGCACATCGACAGCGCGAATGCCTCAGCATGCATTGCAGAGTTGGAGGCGACATTCCTCAATGGGATGGCGCGCAAGTTGGATCTACGTTCGGCTGAAGACGAATGGCGCAATTTCACCCTTGACGCGGGTTACGCCAAGTCTCTTGTCAATTGGCTTATCCAGTGGTCCAGCAAGGAAGAGAACTACAATGACTACGCCAAGGAAACCGAACTACTTACAGCAAGCACGAAGCGTCAGATTTTGGAGCGCGCAGTTTTCCGCCATGCGGATATGGCAGCGGCGGTGAACATGGCGCTGATTGAAGAGTCCAAGACCAGCAATCCGATGGCGTACACCCAGTTTTGGAACCTCCTGAACGACGTCGCACGTCAATCTGACAATCGTCGTGGCATCAAGGAGACCGAGAAGCGTCAGGCGAACCAATCTGAGCAGACCAAGAAAGAGAAGGAGAAGACAAAGAAGGCAAGCGTGAACAATTCCCAATCTACGCCAAGTAGCAGCAACAATCGGCAATCCAATCAGGGGGGTGGTGGTCGCGGCGACTTGAGCACGGGACGAGGCGGCGGCGGTGGCCGCGGTCGGGGAGATACTCGTTCGTATGTTCGCAGCTATGCCGACACAAAGACGATCAAAGTTCCCAGTGACGTGAATGCGATGATTCCACCAAACACATGGCAACTCCTTACCCGCGATCAGCAACAAGAAGTGTTTGAACGCTGCGGTACGAGTCGAGCGGCCAGTGCTGCAGGTGGTTCGACATCAGCAACACAGGCAGGCACCACGCAGACGACGAGTACAACACGCAACGCAAATGTCGCAGCCACTTCATCAGCGGCAATGACGGCGAGTGCGGCGACTGAACGTGTGAACAACACCAGCCGTGGCTCAGCGATGCAAAGTTTCTTCGGTCCAGACCAGCCCACGACTACGACTCGGGGAGCAAATATTGCTCAGAGTCGCAAGTACAAAGTCGCGAGCATTGACTTGGATAAGCATTCAGCGTCGACTGTCAATCACGGCGCGAGTGGCGGAGTATGGGGAGCGGACGGCCGCATCCTTACCGAGGACAAGTTCCACAAGATTGAAGTCACTGGAGTCGGTGGTCTCAAACTTCCGGACCTGTCTACCGTCACAGCAGTCGCCAAGCTTAAGAGCACCAAGGGTTGGGTCATCGGTGAGTTCCATAATTACGCATATTCTGGAACCGGCAAGACGATCCATTCGAGTATGCAGATGGAAGCCTTCGGACTTCACGTCAACGACAAGCATTACAACTTTGGTGGCAAGTTACGAATTGAAACGCCAGACGGATACAAGTTTATGCTCGGAATGGAAAGTGGCATGGCGACCCTGCCAATGTTTCCAGTATCGGCGCATGAGCTTCACACCTTACCTCGGGTCATGATGACCTTCGATGGGCCTTGGGATCCAAATGAGTTTGACGTCGAGCCAACCGAGGACGACGACTATGACTCTTCGGATGACGATGACGACGAGGACGACGTACCGGACTTGTTGTCACGTGACGAAGACGACGAAGACAGTGACGACGAAGAGGGCTTCACGCGTGTGACACGTTCGCGTACGCAGAATCGCACCCATTGTCAGAGCGTGGCATATACGAATCTCGGACATGACAATCAACCTGTTTACACTGAGAAGGAGCTAAATGTTTGTGCCGTCGTACAGAAAATGCGGATCTCGTCTATCAGCCCTACAAGTCTATCCTGCCAAAGAAACCTGATATTGACGCATTGATGCCGAACTTTGCATGGTACCCGGCGCAGATGATCAAGGATACTTTGCGCCATAGCACGCAGTTCAACATGCACGAGCACCGATACCCCCCACGGATGCATCGAAAGAGCCGATTCCTGAACGTCTACCGTCTAGATGATCGAGTGGCCCATGACACCATGTTCTTCGACGAACCAGCCATGGATGATCAAATCGACGGACATGCAGGGTGCACATGCGTGCAGCTATTTTATGGTTGTCGCAGTCAGATCATTGTCATGTATCCCATGCGGACGAAAGGTGACGTACCAAAACGATTCCGTGATTTCATCCGCGAGTTTGGAGCTCCGTTGGAAGTCTTCTCGGATAATGCAAAAGAAGCGATGAGTGCCGAGTTTGACGAAGTAATGCGCAAGTTTATGATTCGCCGTCGACATACATCGGAGCCGTACTATCAGAATCAAAACCCAGCCGAGCGCATCATCGGGCACGTCAAGGAAAGTCATGAACGACTTATGGACCGAACGGGCACTCCAGCATGCTTCTGGCTACGCGCTTTACTCTTTCAGACTGAGATGTACCATCATTTGTCGCATCCAGCGTTGGACGGCAAGTCTCCCATTGAGTTTATCACTGGGCAAGTCCCCGACTTGTCAAAGTATTTGCATTTTTGTTGGTTTGAAATTGTCAACTACTTTGTCAAGGATGTCGAGGCCCTGGGTACCCGCCAGCGTGGGGCATACTGGCTTGGTCCCAACACGACGTGTGGAGACAACCTGACGTACTTCATCTGCGATTGCGAGACCCACGAGATCATGACGCGATTGGTTTGCTTACCCCGAAATGACCCAAAACTTTTGAACCTTTGCGTACCGGCACCTGCTTCCCCAGTCATAAAAGAAGGGGAGCCGCTTCTCTATACCGTACCTGGTCTAGGTGGCGAGATCCTTATGCCGGAAATGATCAAGAAGATTACCGAAGCCGAAGGCAGAGATGATGATTCTTTCATTCCTGACAAAGATGATACCCCTTTGGTTGAGACGGTGGAATACCCGGAAGACGACGATATGACCGACGGGGAGGAAGATCCTAATCCTGCCAATGACGACGACGACAAGCCGAAGAAGAAGAACATCAATCCGTGGCGCAAACTTCCAAAGTATGCACCCGATGAACTTATCGGCAAGTCGTTTCTCATGAAGACGGACGACGGGCAAGAAGTTCGAGCGACCATCATGAGCAAGCTGAACAATCGCGACGCCCAGAACCATCAGAACATTAAAATGATGCTGAAGCTTGGTAACGGCAAAGCGGACGAAGTCATGTCCTATGTCGAGGTTTCCGATCTCTACGAGAATGAAGTGAACCAAGACATGGTGAATCCTGAGCGTAAATGGTTCTTCAAGGAGATTCTAGACCATCAGGGTCCGCTGACGAGCAAGTCAAAGAACTGGAAGCACTCCAAGTGGAACGTCCTTGTACAATGGGACGATGGATCCAAGACTTGGGAGCCTCTCAACGCGATGATCAAAAGCGAAAAAGTATCAGTGGCAGCCTACGCGCAAAAGCATAATCTTCTCGACAAGGATGGATGGGCATCGTTGAATCGATGGGCCCAGAACGCCAAGAAGGTTGTGCGCAAGGTGGCGACCGCCCGAATGGAGCAGCAGAAGAACGGACCACGCTACAAATTTGGAGTCCAAGTACCCCGAGATTGGAAGGAAGCGCGACGTTTGCAGGAAGCTGCAGGGCACACGAAGTGGACGGATGTGGAAGGCGTGGAGCTTGCGAACCTGGATGAGTACGAGACGTTTCAAGATCTTGGTCCGAGTTCCACCACAGCACCACCAACTGGTTACCAAAAGATCCGAGTCCATTTTGTGTACCGTCCGTTTGCAATGTAGGTAACAGAGCCGGTGAGACATTTCTGTATTATGCCATTTTACACCATGAGTCATACAATCATCATTTGTTTAAGCCTCTTGAAATCAATTGGTGAAAAGAGACGAAAGCGGAAGGCCACTGTGGGTCCCGCAGAGCATTTCGAAACGCACGTAGGCTTGGTAGGATTTGTACGGGACGGCTGGCGCGCCAGAATTGCTGCTCACCAACCATCGAAGTTCCGGAACAATTCCTGCGGGATCTCGAGCAGAACTTTTGATTATACGCATACACTGCATTAACTAGAGAGTAAAGATTGCGGTGGTATAATTTGTTTTCTTGTGGGGCATCTGTAGCTCCCAGGATATGTTCCAAGAACTGGCTCGTTAGTGAAAATCGTGTTCTTTGCAATCAGACGGTACGATGTCAAGCACGATTTGCGATACAAGGCACGTCTCGTTGCAGGCGGCCACCTGACGAAAGACAACGACAATGCCTACTCCAGTGTTATCTCATTGAAGGCAATGCGTCTAGCTCTCGTCATTGGAGAAGCGAACGGCAAGAAGTGCATGGTCGGTGACATTGGGAATGCTTATCTTGAAGTGTTCACCAAAGAGAAGGTATACTTCGTTGGAGGCCCCGAGTTTGGGGAGCGCGAAGGACACATCCTAGTCATCATCAAGGCTTTGTATGGATTGCGAACGAGCGGAGCACGATTTCATGAACGCTTAGCCGACGCCCTACTTGCGGAAGGGTGGAAGCCGTCCTATTGCGATTCCGATCTGTGGATCAAGGACGCTGGCGACAGCTACGACTACCTCTGTGTATGGGTTGACGATCTGTTGAATATTTCAGACGATCCAGCAGCGTTCTTCAAGATGCTAGAGGAGAAGTACAAGTTTAAGCTCAAAGGTGTTGGACATCCCGAGTATCATCTCGGCGGTGACTTCGGACAAGACCCTGACGGAACTCTTTACTGGTCGGCCAAGACCTACGTTGCGAAACTCTTGGCGCAGTACGAGCGTTTGTTTGAAGGTCCTCCGAAGAAGTATTCATCACCAATCGACAAAGACAACCATCCCAAACTTGACCAAAGCGAGCTACTGAACGACCAAGAGAAGAAGATTTACCAGTCTCTAGTCGGAGCACTTCAGTGGGCGATTACTTTGGGATGATTTGACATTGCCGTAGCAGTTGTGAGTCTGTCGCAATTCCATGTGGAGCCGCGCAAGGGACACCTGCAGCGGGTGAAGCGAGTCTGTGGATATTTGCGAGAGTTACCGGATGCAGCAATCCGTTTCTGTACGAAGTGGCCAGCCAACGAGGAGCACTTCGGTACCATGGAGGAACAAGATTGGGAGCGCAGCGTTTACGGGAAGGACGGAGTTGATGAGATGTTGGACGTCTACCCACCACCAAAGGGTGTGACTGTGCGAACATCAACTTTCGAGGATGCGTGTCTCATGCATTGCATGGTGACAGGCAAGTCATTGGAAGGAGTTTTGTCATTTGTCAACCAGACGCCTGTCGACTGGCATTGCAAACTTCAGGCTACAGTCGAGACTGCGACCTTCAGATCGGAATTTGGCGTAGCAAAGAGTGGAACGGATATCAGCATTTCTCTACGTGCGTCGCTCATGGCTATGGGCGTACCATTGGAGAAGTCTGCCTGGATGTACGGAGACAACCAAGCAGTGATTACGCAATCTACAATCCCAAGTTCAACATTGTCCAAGCGACACAATCCGTTGGCCTACCATCGTGTTCGTTGGGCAGTTGCTGCGGGGATTATCAAGTTTGTGAAGATTGACGGAAAGGAGAACATTGCGGACGTACTTACCAAGTACCTGCCGTACTGTGATGCGATGCCATTGCTCAAGCCAGTATTGTTTTGGTGCGGCGATACATCGTATGCGATTGTGAAGGACAAGAATGCGGCTACGACGAGCAGCGTACCCGAGGGGAGTGACAAGTCGCAGAGCAGCGAAGTCAAGAGCCCGAACCCTAATTAGCTTGTGTCGAGTCCGCAGCTGTCGTATGTGACATGTGAATGAAGAAAGTGCACAACCGTCATGTGGATGCGTTGTATGAATGGAACGACTGATTACGACTGATGTAATGTGATTGAAAGAAACGGATTGATCAGATGATCTTCCGAGTGGTCGATGTAGCAATGTAGCGATAAGCTCACAATATAGAACTACAAGTTTGCGACGAGAGTGCAGTCGTATTCGTGTAGTGGCGAGCGCCAAGACTATTCGATGAGCTATCTCCATCAAGAGCTGTACAGACCGTGGCCAAGGACCCTGTATTGGAGCTTTTGGAGGTAAGACATTGACTGCGAAATCGTCAACGGTGTTATCGCGTGACGCCTGTGTGGGCAATAGACGGATAGCTACCCAACCGCAGTCTCTTACGAACAGTACGAAGTCTCGTGCGAACAGGTCCCGCACTAGCTGTTAGCTACGGCAGTGATGTGCAGGCTAGTCTACCCGACCGCTGTCTTGCGAACTGTACAACATGACTGCCAATCCATTGCAACCGCCCACCGACAGACCAACCTGCCATTCAACTCCAGAGGCTGGGTCAGTGCCAACGGCGGCAGCCGACCTTGTTCTATTGTAAAGGGACTATTGGCATTCCAGACATTTTTCACTGCCCATAATCACCTAGGGTGGCATGCCACCTTTGAGGGGCAGATAGCCATTGGATGGGCAGCAGTGCAGGATAATTTCCATTACTCCAATGCAAAACTGTATCTTAATGGAGGCACTGTCTGTCTTGAATCATCCTCAATATATCTAAAACATTTTGGGACATGTGGTCGCAGCCCAACAACACCATCCATCAACAGGAGAGCAGTATCCAAGTCTGCCCAGCTGTGACTCCTCAGCTGCCTTGGAAAATGTGTATCCAACAGCTTCCACCAACACAAATCAAAGCCAGGTTCCATCTGGTCTGCAAAGAGCATGAGCCAAACATGGCTAGGCGACCTCCAACTGCATGCCCACAACCAAAACCCACTATATGTTATCTGTTCCAGTGTTATTTTATGTCCAGCCAGGTACTGATATGTGTAATGGTCCTTGTAACAAGTATGGCATTGGATATCACTCTGGCATCTTCCAACTCAACCTGTACTACTCCATTACTATCTGAAATCCTATGTCTGTGATCCCAGATGGTACAATACATTTGTTGCGTAGATTCATCTGTACTGATAAAAGGAGTAAATCATTGAGTTGTTATTATTGCTTGGCTGGTGTCTCATTTTGCTGCAATGTCATTGGCTTGGAGTCATACCCCTAAGATTTCTCAAGCCCTGGCAACTCAACAACACAATGAGTCATGTAAAACCTGTTTTAAGGCTGTGCCACCGACAATTTGTCGTAGGGAGAAAGGTCATGGGGAGAACTCCTACAGGGTTGCCAAAGTCACATACAGTACTTGCTTATATTGATGCTAAAATAATTATTACAAGCCAGTCTAAAGATTTTTCAACATGCAACATGACCGCATCAGGCATTCGTCCAACTTTAAAGCATGTCACACCTCAAAAGCCGCTCGTCGCACCCCTAACACCCACAGGCAGCTGCACTCACACAGGCACTACTTGAACACTTTGCTGTCCTGAATTGGCTTGTCTTCGAGGGTTTCCTCACTGCACCAGTAATCCTGAACAATCTGCTTGTGTTCTTCATTCGTTGGGTCAAGCTTAGTCCAGTCGTACCAGTTGGCATCGTCGTTCGCCGCCAGCAAATATTCCACCGTCTGTCCGCGCAGTAACCAAACACCCTTGATTTCGAGCGTAGTGTCTTCCGTTCCAAGCACATCCATGACACCAAATGCCCACTTGCGAACTTCATCGCTGCGCTGTTGAAAGCCTCCAACGGCATTACTTGTCATGAAGACCATCTTGTTTTCTTCATTGTACTTGTAGTTTTGCAACCACAGGGAATAGCCATTGGCGTCAAAATTTTCCCAAAACCACTTCATCGACTCCTCGTAAGTAGGTGCGTTGGAATACTGCTTCTTCCAAGCGTCCATGATGAATGGCGAGGGTGTCTCACGGTCCATAATCTTATAGGGGTGCTCCTCCTTCTTAACAGGCGCAACTTCCGAATCGACTTCGGCAGCTGCTTCGTTCTTGTCCTCCTTCTTCTTGGCGTCCTTCTTAGGAGCCGCCGCTCCTCCGGCGGACTGTCCCTTAGCTAACAACTCCTTTTTGCATAACGTCACCTTGCCGACGACTTGGACAAATTCAGGCTGATTGACGCAGGTATTGAACCAACGCATGACATTTCCAAATGGCTTGATAAAGTTCTTGTCGCAAACCAATTTGAATGGATACAACAAAGTCGAAGCAACGACAATGTCAGCAAGCGTCACCTGATTACTAACCAAGTACGTCTTGTCGAGCAAATATCCGTCAAGGACAGTCAATGCGGCAGCAAGGTCCGTCTTGGCCTTGATGTAGCTAAAGAAATAGGAAAGAATTGATTGCCGAAAATGTCAGTAAATTCTGTATAGTAAATTACCGACGAAGCGTGACAAGTCGTTACTCATCAAGGATTGACAACTCGCCATTTCACTTTGCTTGACACGAACAAAGCACGCAACCCTGTGATCACGACATCTAGCATGTCCATTCTCCGATCGCATTATGAACTTACGCATTTTCTTGAAAGGGAATGTATCCCGCTGCCGGATAAAACCAAACGCAGGCTGGAAGCTCAACATCATGTGAAGCCCAATCCATCCAAGCGTCAATCGCCGCCGTTTCCTGCGAAGTTTCGCCAAGCAATCCAGTATCGCGTCTCAAGCCAGCGACATACTTGGCCATGGCATGACTACTGAAGATGGTAGATCCATCAGGCAACTGCAGCAAGGGAAGCTTGCCGACGGGGCTCTTGGAGGCATGCTTCAAGTCAGTATCTACATTGATCGAAACGCCATTGTATTCGGCAGCAATTAGAACCGAAAAGGCACGAAAGGAAGCCTCTGGAGCATAGAGGGTATACGAAGGAGCAGGCATGCTTACGTGCTACGGTTTAGGTATGCTCGTATTCGACAGTGGATGGAACTTGTGGCGAGTCGAAGGATGAGGCGCGGCGACGAACGAATCTCGCGTTCGAATAATGGACGGCGGTGATGATGCAACGTCTGGCCAGCGTTCTACTGTACAAGGAGTGTACGCCATAAACTTTGAATCAAACTTATTGGTAGTATAGAACAAAGTGTACCAAGCAACATCGTAGCGGTTATCATTCTGGATCCCGACTATCGTTTCGCACTCGCCCATCGCCATGGGAAATTGACGCATGTTCCTACCATTGTCAAGCAAATACAATAGTCATTCGTTCCCTACTGATACTTTTATCACTGGAAGATGCGGTTAACAATTCACAATGTCAAAATCCCCTCTAGACGTGCGCTTGGGCAACGAACTCGACCATTTGCTAGCGACGGCATTCCATTCTATGGGTGCCCTCGATCGCAGTCGCAAACGCAATCGCCATCCAATATGATTACACTTGTGCAAAATGCAATGGCGGCAGTTTTAGATCCTACAAGAGCTGATGCAGTGGCTGTCGTAGGTGAATTGACTGGTCATTTGGCATTGCAGAAACTGCACGACGTCATGCTCAACGACAAACAAGGAAGACTTATAATGCTGGAACGTCCCATCGTTTCCAAGGAAAACATACCATATGAGCGTCTTTTGCAAAGCAGTGAATCTATTCACGCGACGCCTTCCGACAGAATTACCTTTGGACAAGCCTACGGCGGCTTTCTTCACAAGCATGGATTTGATCCCGACGATCGAGACGAAATCAAGCACATTTGCGACCCCAATTTGGCGTATGTCATGCTTCGGTATCGACAGTCTCATGATTTTTTTCATACGCTAACAAACTTGCCACCGACGGTCTTGGGCGAGCTTGGTTTAAAGTGGTTGGAACTTTTTCAAACGGGCTTGCCACTTGCTGCGTTGAGCGGAACGGTTGGATCCTTGCGACTGGATGCGCAGCAGCACTCGATACTTTGGAAGTTATACTTGCCATGGGCCAAGAGAGTTTCGCAGCAGATGGAATTTGGAGCTTTGATGACGGTTTATTACGAACGCGAATGGGAAACACCACTAGTGGATTTGCGGAAGCGACTTGGAATAGAACCTGCACCGAAAATCAAGTGAACAGTGTAACGGCGAACAAAGTCTGAAAGTCTGACGCTAGTCATTGATATACTTGCTTGTGCGACCACTCTCCTTTCTTATCAAGTGTTGCAATGAAACGTTTGCGCAGATATCATTGATTCGTCTTTGGGCGCATCAAGCGCCATGCCTGTGTACAGTAACAACTTTGGGAGACTGCGTTTTAGTATCCTACATTCGTTATTAACTTTTTGTTGTACAAGTAAAACGTAAAGGAAGAAGGCGCAGATCAAAGGAGAAAGGGACTACCGGCATTGGTATAATATAATATACTGCAGTACGGAGCATTGATTTGTCGCAGCTGTAACCGCTACGACAGACGTTCATGGCGCGCCGCACCGCATCGCCATTATTATTTTCGCCCCGTTTGCTGCCATTCCTTCACGTATCTAAAGTCTACTGTACGTAGCGTCATGTCCGAGTCAGAGGAAAAGGACCATGAAAAAGCGTTGCGGGAAGACGCCGACGATCTGGCGTGTCTCAAGGATGATGACGTTGAAGATGAGGCGGAGGACGTTTACGCTGCTCATCCGCACAATCAACAACCGGAAACACCTCGAACGGTCAAATACAAGCAGGAACTTTTGGATGCAGCGGCCAATAGCGTTGAAAACAATCAAGTTGATTTTACGCATGCGATTGAGGTCTTGTCGGATGAAGTTGTAGCTGATGTTCTTTCCAAAAAGCACGGACGATCAAATTCTCCCAATCAAACGCACGCCGTCCAAGTAGCAGCAGCAGCTGCGGCAGCGGCAGCAGCTATTAGTACTACTACTACAAGTCAAGAAGAAAGTCGAGCGCATGCAGCAGAAGAAGTCGCGGCCGAGGATTCCGGCATGCAGCAACCATTGGCGGGTGGCTTGATGCTCGTACACGACGGTCCACCCGTCGAACCGCTTTCGTTGGTGTACGGCGGAGCATGGCCTGACGGATGGCGACAGCGGGTCGTGTTGCGCAAGACTGGAGGCCGAAAAGGACCGAGACGCGACAATTACTTTTATACGCCAAAGAAGGGATATGAATTGCTCGGAGTCAAAAAGGCTAAACTATTCTTGACCAAGCTGAAGGAGTGTGACGGCGATGAAGACAAGGCGCTTGAATGTATGGCGGCGCCCATTGTATGAGTAACAATTGCACGAGTATGTGGCGCAATAGATGGTCGTTTACATTATACGCAACTGTTAGTCTGTTTGTAGAACCATACGCTTCGAGTGCTGCCAGTACGATGAGTGAATCGGGCCATCCACAACCGTCGCCTTTTTATCATGTAGTGATTGTCAATCACTCGATGAAATAATCACGCAATGAATGCAAAGGCAATACTTGATACATGATCATGCATGATACACTTGCTATTAATGATTGTATCATTGTATTTCCTACTGGTAAGCAACTGTTCATCGACTCGCACACCACTCACAGTGAAGTAACGCTTGCATCAAACTCCTCGTTACACTTCCACGCCGACGAGTCGCAAACCCAATCCAGCCCGCCTTAATCCACCTTGACGTTTTGGAAAATCGCTCGGACAAATCGACTAGCCGCTCCATGCCCAAGAGTGCCACACAAGAGACCCAGATTGATCGCAATCAACGACATATATCCAAAGTAGTACGTCGTCTGTAGCAACCCGTGCATTTGCGTCTTGAACAAGAAATAGTAAATCAAAAACATATGCCGCCGTTGACGCTCCACTACCAAACGCCGTCCATTGCCACAGGTAATTCTCCGCATTGAGGCAAAAAGTAAGCGACAATGATCGATGTCATACCCCGACAATGGTCAAGATTGAGTAAACGCCAAGCGAAATCCATACACATGGTAAAACTTGCGGTTCAAAGACTCGTCAAGACGTAGTAAAGCTCAATGAAGATGCTTCCAAATGACAACAAAACAGCCAATAGAATCAAACCCCTTGGCCGACCGTACCATGGTCATCCTCTGGGATTGGTCGAGGAATCGCATTAACTCCCCGGAAAATGATCCGCGGCGACGGCGTTGATCCTTGGCTGCCAACAGCGTGACCCCGAGTATCGTACCAACGACGTCAAGTGGAACCGACACAAAGACCCAAATCAAAAAGAGCTTCATCATCACCATGAATGGGATTGTGTTGATCTTGCCGTAAAACAGCGAAACTGATTGAGCAGCGTCAGCACAACAGCTGATACTGTCGGCAGCAAAAGCACTGTCAACCCCACCAGCTGCCGAAGGGTGGTTTCGGTCCCACTAGTTTGGCGACGCGCGCTCGACGTGGTTGGGTAGTACATTTTGAAGAATTGGCCCCGACGAATAACCGGAAATTTGCTCGGGGCGTAGCAAACAATCACCGTGCAAAACTTCACCTCGTTGCTCATGCACTTGTCCATGGAGCGGTCCAAGGGCGGCCAAGAGAATCACTCAAGCGTGGGTACCCCGTTGCCAGCCCGTTCCAATCAAAGCGGCAAACAAGGGCGGCATGGAGGGCGCTCGAAAAACATCCTGCCTGCTTCCATCCACGTCCTCGCTGGACTTTCGTCGGTCTTGCCTTCGTCGTCCACTCTCCGTCGCCCGCTTCCGTGTCCCGCAATTCCATATCGCGCGTGTCCTTCTTGGCGTTCGTAGCAAAAATAGTGCGACCAATCCCGGAAACAATACCTCATGAATGGTTGAAAACGCTAAACCAGTGGATGGGTGCTGAAAAGTCGTGATCAAGGTAGCGTTCAAAAGCGCGAGTGAAAGAGATCCGTCGACTTGTTCCACTTGACATGCATGGTAAATTTGAGAATGACGCCCTCCTCCACCTTGACCAAACTAGCCGGATCGCTCGTCAAATCGACTTGTACAATGTTATCGCCATTGTAGGTAACGACAAGGTTTCGTGTCGTGTAAACGAATGGGTGCAGATCTCCAATGTCTTCGACCTCCGAAACATGGTCCAGTCGATCCTTGTCGTCCTTGTCTTTCACTCTCAAACGCCTTGCTTCTGAGCTTGGAAGCAGCTCTCCAACCCATTCCCCCAGCGGCAGGTCATCCAAGTACATTTGGTAGAACCATCGACGTTGAATGGCATTTGCAAAGGCTTGCGCTTGTTCCTTGGTGAGAGGCTTGGTTGAGCATTCTTCCGTCTTTTGCGAGTCTTCGCTATACAATATGTCATGACTAGAGTGCCGAAGCGAATGTCCCCGGGATACTCGCCGATACTTTGAAGCAATTCGTTAAACTGCCCTTCATTGTCGGGGTGGGTGCTTGGTTTCTGGAGCGCAATACGGAGTGTGTGTCTCTGCTTCCTGCGGATTGGCGTATGGACCGACCTGTAGGATTTCATGGAAAGAGAGTGAGTGAATCATGGGTTCAAATAACAGTGATGATCCATGAATCTCTAGTACTAGATATAATCTGCAAAGTAGCATTGCTACGGACTCGATGGCCCTCGTAATCGATTTCAAAGGCTGCTCAAAATGGCGGTTGATCTTTCTAGCAGCAGAGAGTATGTTGATTCGCACCTTATTCACCCAAAGCTCAACATGATCTCCTTTTTTGTAGTTATGATCCGAAGTTCCTGCTAGGACATGTGCCACTAGCAGTGAAAAAACAAGAGCGCATCCTCCGCCAATCCTCATGGTGGTTGCGTTTTGTGCGGGCCGTCAGTCATCGGACGTGACCCGATTAATGTCGCACAAAGAATGGCGTTCTGCGTCTGCGTCGGACTGGTAATCATGACATTATTGCAGCCGTCGATTTCACGCGCACGAAGAATCGCGACAGATTCACATGCAGTCGATATAAATCAGAGTTGTACAATTTGAAAAAACGCGACTGTACCATACTGATTCAGATAGTCTGACGAAACAGTCATTGAATGATTGAGCGAGCGCTACTTTTGGCACTTTGCTTTTCTCGCATCGCGTTCGCCTGGATTAGTAGCAGCAGCAGCAGCAGCAGCAGCAGCAGCAGCAGCACTAGAATCTCTGGCAATCTGTTCAGCATGGTTTCTTCGTCGTCTACAAGTGCAGTTGAAATCAGTGACGCTTCCTCGACGCGTCAAGCCGTTTCAAAATACTATGGTGAGACGCTCAAAACGTCGGCCGATCTTCAAACCAACGCCTGCTGCACTGGAGCCTCGCCGCCAACGCACATTCGCGACTTGCTTAAGAATATAGCCGACGAAACGAAAGCAAAGTACTATGGCTGCGGCTTGTGTCTACCAAACTACAATTTGGAAGGAGCAAGAGTCTTGGATTTGGGATGTGGAGCTGGCCGAGACGTTTACTTGGCGAGTCAACTCGTCGGTGCGTCTGGAAGCGTTGCAGGTGTCGACATGACGCACGAACAGCTGCAGTCTGCCAAGGACTTTCAAGACTTTCATGCCGACAAGTTTGGATACAAGAATACGGAATTCTACCAGGGCTACTTGGAGACACTTCTTGATATTCCAGAGCTAGAACCAAACACGTTTGATGTCATTATCAGCAATTGCGTCATCAACCTTTGCACCGACAAGCCGGCCGTGTTGAAGGCTTGCTACGAACTTTTGAAACCAGGTGGCGAATTGTACTTTTCTGACGTATATACCAATCGTCGAGTGCCAATGGCTTTGCAAAAGAATGCTCTACTGTGGGGAGAGTGCTTGTCGGGCGCCCTTTATTGGAACGACTTTGAGGCGTTGGCCAAGCAGGCTGGCTTTAATGATCCACGTTTGGTCGAAGATTCACCCATTACCATTCAGAATAAAAATGTTGCTGCCTTGGTAGATCAAGAGGGGCATGGTGGTTTGGATTTTTACTCGGCCACGTACCGACTCTTTAAATTGCCCGAGCTAGAACCGGCGTGTGAAGGTACGTTTTTGAAAGCTAATCGTGGATGCCAAATTTAAGGCGCTTGTCTAATAAATCATGCGTCTCTCTTCCAATTTCGTATTTGTAGACTACGGGCAAGCGGTTATTTATAAAGGAACGATACCTCGATTCAATTCGTCTTGGACACTCGACAAGCATCACACGATGGAGACGGGGCGCGTGTTTGCTGTTTGCGGCAACACATATACAATGCTACGTGAGAATCCTCGACTTGCACCCCATTTTGACTTTATTGGAACTTGGGATCGACATTACGGCCTATTTGAAGGATGTGGAGGTGGACTGCCATTTGACAAGAGCACAAGCAATAGAGGTGGAAAGGGAGATGTGGCTGCTGCGGCAAGTTGCTGTTGAGCGCTACAATTATTGTCGACGGTTTATAAACTAGATATGGTTATACGCCATGCCCATAGCTCGGTTTCTCTCGTCTGACCGAGCTACTGTATGATATCACATAATCTACGGAGTACTTCACAGCAGCCGCCAATGCGGCGCTATATGCACGTTTGGGACATTTCACGAGCAGAATGACAGGCATGAGGATTCGACGACCAATTAGATGTAGTCGTCGATGTCAATCGTTGCTGACGGGGGTTGTCCCTGATGATAGGACTCAAAATTGGGTCATTTAGCTTATGTTTTCTATCACTTTGGTCACAGACATGGACACTGGACATTCTCTGACGAAAGTCATGCAAGGCAATAATGTTCATTATATAAGCCTCGGCGAATTCTACGATCAGGGGCGATTGACTACCCTGACCATTTCGGTGCACATTATTCTCATTCGCAAAACGATTGAGTTGTCCATTCGTCTCAACAACGATGCTTGCTACGAGCATCATGTATAACGACGAAGTCAATCACCATGACAATGTCCTCGAAGAAGGAGAAACGAACCCCTTTGTTGGTCTGGGAATGGGTGCTACGCTTCCTCCAGGATGTAAGTGACAAAGAATTTGAACGATGTGAAGTCAACTCGTTTGATGTCACTTACTGAGATAGAGCTCTGTTTGTCGCTCGCTCCTTGCAGACACAAGCCTGCAAAGTCAACAGAGTAATACGATTCAGCTCATGCGACAGCCGATTCTTGGAGGAGAAATTATGGGATCTCCTCCTCGATGGCATCAGCAAATAATGAATGCCTCCACTCCGCATGCCGGTGTGCAGCACTTCCCAATCACAATGAACCAGCAGATGCATACGACTTCTTCCCAAAACATGAATATGAATCAAATGAAAAACAACTCGTTAGCATATCAGCAGCTTCAGCAGCAAAGTTACGGAATGGATCTTCAGACACATCTTTTGCAGCAACGCCAACAGCAACTGCTGCAGCAGCAGTTACAACAAGAAAGTGCATTCATGCCAATGGCTTCGTTTTACCAACCAGCGCAACAGCAGCAGACTGCGTCGCTTCTTCTTTCGCAGTCCACGTACAACGATGGCTCATCTCATTTGCAAAATCCGATGCCATTTTCGGCAAGTGGCGCGACGATTGCAAGCAAATGGAATCCTTCTATGGCCATGCCCGATCCACATCCGGCGCCTACCCCTTCATTCTATTCAATCCATCAGCCAATGCAACAGCAGGATACGCCGCAGACGCAGCAAGCTATCGCGCTTCAAAAGGCAGCTCTCCAGCAACAAATGCAGTTCGCCTACAACGAGGCTCAGCAATTTGAGCAGCAACTTGCCTTGAGACATCAACCAAGGACAGCCCAGCCATTCATGACACAGGAGCAACAGTGGCAGCAACGCGGCGCCAGACAGTCGCTTCGGCGCACCTTGCGGTCTCCGCTTATCCTTCATTGCGGCCAGCGGTCTCATGAAACACAAAAAGCGCAAGGCGCAAACCTTTCCGGAAAAATTCGTGGACGCGCTCATGCGCTCACGGTATCAACGAGAACATTGTCGCATGGTTGCCCGACGGCACGTCGTTTGTTTTTGTTCGACCCCAAGCTGTTTGTTAAAATCGTTCTTGGACCGGTTTTCAAGCATACCAAATGTGCATCCTTCGTAAAGCCTCTCCTGGGGGTTTCAGCGCGTGACGTGGTTCGGGAACAGAATGCTTCTATCATCCCCTCTTTTCCCATCCGCCCGCGACCGGGCCCTCGGGAGATCAAGTTCAGCTTTCGCCATGCTTCGCGGGAGGGATGATGATGGTTGTCATCAAAGGGCTTCCCGATTTTTTGTCAATAAATCCTCCGCCGAGCCTGGCCGGCGTGGATAAATTAGCTCCAATCATGCAATATCCAGGCGAAGGTGCAATCTCCGGGGCGGGCTCGCGGCTTCAAGTTCGCTTGTCTGCCGCATCGGTGTTTGGTCAGGACTTGGGCTCGGGGGCGTTGAGGACATTCAAGATCATTAGTAAGTGATCCACGATTGCCATTGGACGTTTTTTTTCCGGTCGACATAGCCATGGCCTTCAAGCATTAGTGCCGCCATACGAAAACTGCTGTTGCGGACAAGCCGAGATGACGGGGGACGATGCCGCATCGTCATCGACAGTGACTGGGGTGAGTTGAACGGCCCAAATCGCGCGCCGCTCGGACCTTTTCCCTCCGCTTCGGCTGTATGGCTTTCGCGGTCGAATCGGAACAAGGGTGTTTTGGTTGCTAAATCCAATGAAGCCCCCAGTTTGTTGTCGGTGCGGTCATCGTCTGTCGGGCGTGAGTGCCAACGTGAAAGCAGATGCAGATCCAACTTCATTTGACTTTTTTAATGTGGGCTGTAATGCGGAATGATATTTGCCTTATGTTGTCGCTATACATCGAACTTTGAGTAGTAGGCGAACGATGCAATAGAACGCTTATCGTACTGCAAATATTAGTGGCTTCGGCTAGTGATCGTCAATCGTAAACTCATCAATCGCATATCTGGTTGGCATCTACTTGGCGCTTGTAACAACCCTAATACTAACATGCCGACAAATGCCGAGGTGCATAAGCTTCCCACATTATACCATCCCTTTACTGCGGCCGGACAAGTACAGATAATTTCAAAAGAGGGTCCATAGGATCCTCGCAGCGTTCTTGGGTAGCCCCTATGCTCCTGGGCCAGCATTGCTTTGGAAAATGCCATGGGACTTGTCCTGAAGCCAGTCCCAGTTCGAATCGACCACGGCGAACACGACAACAATTGGACTGCGGCGATATGCAGCAGCCTTTTAGACAACCAAGCAAGAGTAAAATCTAGACTTTGGTCTTGCTGCTTTGGCTCTCGTTTTGCAGCGCCATCTTGGTCGTCTGTCCAATGGGCGCTAGACGTATGTTGACGAAGTGAAACGAGGAAACGCGTGAACTTGTATTAGCGGGTATAGATTCCATTTTATAGTGATCTACTCAACGCTGTGGTCGTGCTAAACCTGTTAAGATATTGATGCAGCCGTGTCGTCGCTGCCATCTTCTGAAACCATGGGGCCGGCCCTGCTTCACTCCTCGTCAACTCCCAGTCGCCGCTTGCCCATTGACCATATACACTGGCAGCCTTCCAAAAGCCCATCCTCTGACCGTTCCTTGTAGATGGTGTGGTCGTCGACAGTTCACGCCCAGCCGTATTTGTTCCGCGACTAATCGACGAAACTGAGAAGGCGGCAGTCAGGTTCCAGTCTTGTTGCTTGGTGCCCCGGCCGTTTTCGTCTTCTGTACGTTAGTAATGACATGTTTCTTGGTCTTCTTGTCGTTGCCAAAAGAGTTCATTAGAATTGATAAGGTCCTTCCTGTCAAGTAGTCGTATTCAACGTATTAAGCTTGAGTCTTCTTGCTGCTGCGAATTCTGCGGATCAAAGAGCAGACGCTGTCATGGGTCGAGCACTCGGGAGATGCATAGATCCGTCGTTGTGGAATCCATGCCGAAATGGAGCAGCAACGAGTCAAAGCAGAGGGCGATGTAGCGTGGTGGCGCGTAAGCGAAGGTCAAATTCGGTTGTTCCAGTCAAATTTAGCGAGATGAATGGGACTTTTTTAAATGATATCAAAAATGATTAACATAAAACTCAAGAGTTGAAACGACGCGTCCACAATGGACAAGCTCGGCAATGGCGATTGTTTCCCATCGTCAGTCGAGCGAGATTGAAGATCACGCGCGACGGCGCGCCACACGATCACGTGTCGCTGCGGTTCTACACGCTGTTAGCTAGCGCTTCACTGTCAATGTTTGTCACGGGCATGATGTTGCATTCCGCCATCAGCAAATACCAGGTATGAGTTAAAGTAGGGTTGTTATGTACGTTTGAAGCCAAAGGTGAAAAACATGAGTGTATCCTCAAAGATGCTACTATGCAAAGTATAACAGTGTGGCATTGTGCCATCATTATAAGTTTGTCCGTTCCGTCGCTTTGAATTCTTCGAGTCACCATCTTCGCAGTAAACTCCATGGCCAATTTCGGCGCATTGTAGCTCGACTCGCTGCGGAGTGAACTACTGACAGTTACCGTGATGAGCTCGTACGCCAAATAAAGGCCGAAGAAGTGGATCTTGCTCCTCGTCGTCATACGGCACGAAAGCAGTAATTGATGCTGCAACGCCGAAGCTTGTGCATCCACCTCACATCTCGCCTTGCTGACACTTTAAAGCTGCGGCAAAAGCAGAACAAGGCTGGAAAGATGGCTACCGTTCCCATGTGCGGGATGCACCTGGATTATTTGCACTCGAAAGCGCGTCAATGAAGGAAGCTCCACAAGCGCGGCAGTAGCAGCTACAAAGACAGTGCCGAAGTAAACGGCAAAATAGCGGCCGATCGTTTGGTTTGCATGTATCACAGCAGCGGACCGCGCCTTTAAAGGCGACTGCATCAAGTCGCTCGACTTACAACACTTTCGAAGCCGCTAGAAAGTATGCCGTCTCGCCGCCGCCAGAGCAGTAACAACAATTGTCTTGGTAGGCGACACCTTTCCTGGGACCAAAGCGCCAATAATCGGCGCAGGCAAGACGGAAACGAAAAAGTATTGTTTGTCATATTGGGCGGAGCTTTCGCTCAATCAGCTCGGTGCTACTCATCGTTCTCGAAACTAGTCCTGCCTAACCGATAACTGGTTACCAACTCCAATAGCTCTGGCAGCTTCAGTGATTTTGTTTCCTGTAGCGACAAAAGAGTCCGCCACAGCTGCTGCCAATAGCGAATGAGTGGACAAAAGGTAAATCTCCGTCACCGTTACGAATTTTGGCGTGTTCATCGTATCAAGTAACACTGGAACCAGTAAGAAAAGGA